>CAUYLG010046475.1:0-120338 GCA_963573385.1 Cacajao melanocephalus | reverse complement strand
GCCTCCCAAAGTGCTGGGATTACAGGCGTAAGCCAGTGCGCCAGGCCCAACATTATTATTAAAATTTCAATTAACATATTTTAATTACAGTGTCCATAAAATCTAAGGAAAAATAAAAATAACCAGAGAAACTTTTAAGTGTTATAGTTAAATTAACAAAATAATGGAAATATAATATAAAATGATGCAAATATGATAGCAGCAAATAAACATACACATTTCATATAATTATTTCTGCTTATGCAACGTATTAGATATTAGCATTGAAACTGAATATCCTAAAGCATCCAACAGTCTGTAACTTCCTGGGTTGGTATTTTCATAGATGTCCTCCTAAGGAAGCTGAGATAAAATTAGTCTGTAACCTGAAGTGTCTGCTAACTTTGTTTGAAATTGCCTTCAAGCATTAAATGTGACTTGGACTATTGAATTGATAGTTTTGACAATTCCTCATATAGTCTTATTATTCTGTTATATTATTCTTGGCAATCGTGGTTCTCTTGATCATATATCAAATAGAGAGAAATAAGAACTAATCTCAGCCATCAACTGACTTGAGTTATTTTCAACACAGGAGAGATAAGCTATTTATTTTGAAGTAATTTTTAAGTTAAAGTATATAACAGTAAGAAGGAAAACACATATAATATGGTTATTAATCTATTCAGTTCGTCACCTGGGAAAACAAAATTTATTAAATTATTTCTTGAATAGTAATACAAAGGAAAAAAACAAACATAGTGGTCTTCTGATTATCCGTAACAACCTATATTTTATTGCATGTGATAAAATTATAAGTTACTCAGGCTGAAATTGTAACTTACACTTTTCTTCGTATTACTGTTTTCAGATCTGTTTCTACTTTCGTAATGTATGTGTCACCATTAGTGAATGATGTGCCTATCTTTAGAAATAAAACAATAAACTTACAGAGCATGAAGGATAAACCAAGGGATTATGATACACTTAAAACCACCCTGTTTGTCTTTATTTAACCCTTTGAGACTAGGGATGCAGGTACATCTCTCTCAGATTTAATTATATTAATAGAAATTTATACCTAATGTATGTTTCAGAATGAACACATTTGGAAGAAACTCCTATAAAGCTGTCACATTTTAATAATTTTGATAGTTGCCTTCAGAAATCTGGATATAACTTGTCAATCTAAAAATTTGTTACATAAGAAAGTCACGTAACAATGTGGCTTATTTAGGCTTTAGGGAATAAAATTGCACTCTTGTGAATGTAAGAGACAGGAAGGAGATAAAACCTGTCATATACTGTAGGCTATAGGGAACAAATCCTTAAAAACAGATGCAAGTGCAATGTGGAATAATGTGCTGTTCCAACAATCTCGGTTTTATTTCTTCTGTAACAAAATGAATAATTCATGTAGAAAGGTATCAGATGTTGGATTCTTTTACTCAATAAAATCAATGCTTTTATCAAAATTTGCTTTTCTGACCTCATATATAAAAAGATGGTATGGAGAGAAATATGTTGTAGTCTTTTTTTATTTGAAAAAATAATTCTTCTTCTTTACTTTTCTTCATGAGATTAAAAATATCTGAGCAGTTACTATTAAATAAAGAATACCTATAATAATTGATTTAAGACAAAATTTAACAAATATGACAATATATTGGGTTCATTTTAAAATTTTGATTTTCTTACTGTAAAATTTATATATCTGAGAAAATTTCAATTAGCTGTTACTAAACCAATTAGAAAATTTTTTATTTCCTAACTATCAAAGCAGATTTTGCCTTATGATGCAGGATGAGATATTCAACCTATTAATAATTAAATGTAATATAACTTTTCCAAATCTAAAAATGAACCGACCAGTTGGAATTTGGCTAATCACAATCTGCCAATATTTCCTTATTAATATATAAGGAAAATTATTAATTTTCCTTAATAATTCATTGAATTAAACTGATTTTTTCCTAATTTCTTAAATTCATTTTTCTTTATTTTGTTTTCTACTTCCTTTTAATGCCCCTAAAGTGAGGAAAAGAGTCCATGAACATTTCTTATTCTCTGTCTCCATTCTTTTACTTGAAAATGCCATTCACTGACATAAACTATCATCTTTACACATATGTCTACCAGATTTATATCTTCAATCTTGATCTTGTTGCTAAGTTAACGTGTCACATCTCCAGCTTCTTGCTGGTATCATGTCAGTTCTATTGCCACCTTAAATTCAAAACGTCCAAAGGGATTTATCGTCCTCCCCGAAGAGTCCAGCTTCTTTAATGCACTTTCTACTAAGAGAAGAAAAAAGGGAAAAAAACTTATTTTGAAAAAAATGAAACAAAGAGGAAAAATAATTTTTTTATTATTATTTTTTTTTGAGATAGAGTCTGACTCTGTTGCCCAGGCTGGAGTGCAGTGCCTCAATCACAGCCCACTGTAGCCTCAGCCTCCCGGGTGCAAGCGATTCTCTTGCCTCAGCCTTCTGAGTAGTTGTAGGCACCACCACACCGGCCTAATTTTTGTATTTTTAGTAGAGATGGGGTTTTGCCATGTTGGCCAGGCTGGTCTTGAACTCCTGACCTCAAGTGATTAGCCCACCTTGGCCTCCCAGAGTGCTGGGATTACAGGTGTGAGCCACCACTCTCACCCAGAATTTTTTATGTAGACTACCAAAATCTTTATAAATTGACCATGAGATAAAGCAAGAAATATATATTTGCATAATGTATCTAATGTATCTAGTACTTGTGTGTGTATGTATATTGTAAACTTTAGACACCAACAAGTTGAAAACAACAGATATCTGTTAAAGTAATGACTACTCGAAAAAGGTGAGTATTCCAAAAAGATTAGCTGACTTTGTAAACATGCTCTACTCTGGGTGCACTTGTTGATTCTGGTTGGGCCAGAGGCTAAGAATTCAGGCTTTAAACCCTGTTGAATGCTATTTTTTGGCAAATGTATGAATCAGCATAGCTTTGAGAGAGATGGCCTCAAGCACAAAGGCAAATTTTCTGTTAAGACATTTGGTAAATTCTGTACAAGGCTACAAATATAAATGGAAAAACTCTGTAAATGCATAATGAAAATTTTTTGGCAGTCATGCGAAATGAGTTTGAAGACAGGGGAGGACTCTATAGAATAAACTAGCACTTTCAGGTGAAAAGACTTGAAGAACAAGCCAGGGGCAAACCAAATGCAGACTGAAGATAACCAGAACTAAATCCAGGCTCAACTCAGCACAATTCTTAATTGAAATAAGCTGATAACCCATCCCTTTATCTTTCTAGTTGAGAGAAAAGAGAAACATCTTAGGATAAAGATAGCATTATATTAGACATTTACAATTTATTTATGTGCATGACATCAGGCAATGGAAAATTATTACAGATGCTAAAAACAAGAATATAATGATTGAAAGAGAAGAAGAAGATACACAATTGAAATAGGCCAACAGATGATTCAGATGTTTTAATTATCTGATAAAGATTTTAAAAAATATATGCACATGATATATTAAAAAAAATAACGGGGAAACCAGAAATAAAACATTGAAAGAGAAAGAATTTACCCCCAGAGAGTTGGAAGTTATATAAAGAATCAAATGGAAACTGTAAGACTTAAAAATATAATATCTAGAAGTAAGAAATCATTAAGTAAGTTTAATAGTGGATTTAAAAGAATAGAAGAGAGGATTAGTGAACTTGAGAAATAATTGATTAACATTTTCCCAAACTGAAGCACAATGAAAGGTTAAAAACACCAAAAAAAAAAAAAAAAAAAAGAGAGAGAGAGAAAAGAATATCAAAAACATATGGGTTCAACAAAAAGATTCAATATACATATTAATATATTACCAGGAGAAAAAAAACAGAATTGGATAGAAGCCATATCTGAAGTACAGATGACAGAGAATTTTCCAAAATTAATTAGTAACATCAACTCACAGATTTAAGAATACTTTCATATTTAAGTGTAATCAGGAAAACCACATTTAGATATTGATGAGTGGAAATGTTAAAAATCTAAATCAAAGAGAAAGTTATAAAAGATACCAAAGATAAAAGACCCAAAGACCCAAAGGAACAGCAAAAAGATTGACAGTGGACCTTTCAACAGGAAGGGAGTTGAATGACATATTTAAAGTGCTTTAAAATACCAGCCTAGAATTCTATATCCTGCAAAAATATTCTTTAACAAGATGAAATAAAAGCATTTTCAACAACACTACCTAAGATAAATAATTACTAGCAAACTTGAAATAAAGGAAATACTAAAGGTAGTTCTTCAGGCAAAATGAGAAAAAACATCTCAGAGAGAAAAAAATGGAATTTTAGGAAGGAATGAAGATAATAGAATAGCACAAGTTGTATTGTTAAGCACAAAACAATAGCAATAAAATATTTGGGGATTTAAATGTTTGTGAAAGTGAAATGCATGACAGCAATAATACGAAAGGTTGAAAGGAGCTAAAGTTTTCTAAGGTTTGAGCATTATTGTAGAAATGTTAATGGTAATATTTATGTTAGATTATAATAGTTCAGGACTAGTAATTTCTAGAGTAACTAATAAAAGAAAGCATAACTCCTAAAAACTAAGTATAGGTGAAAAATTAAATAATGAAAATAATCGATTAGCCTAAGCAATGCTAAGAAAGAAGAAATGCTAACAACAACAGAGAAGGTCCATAAGAAAAAAAATATCAAGATGAGTGCTATAATCTTAAATATATCAATAAATATATTAAATGTAAATATACTAAATATTCCAATTAAAAGGCTAAGACTGTTGGTCTGGACAAAGACACAAACCCAAATGTAAGTTGTCTATAAGAGATGCCTTAAATAGGATTTAAATTATAAGTTAAGAAAAAGTGGCCGGGCACGGTGACTCACGCCTGTAATCTCAGCACTTTGGGAGGCCGAGGCAGGCGGATCACGAGGTCAAGAGATCGAGAACATCCTGGCCAACATGGTGAAACCCTGTCTCTACTAAAAATACAAAAAAATTAGCTAGGCGTGGTGGCGTGTGCCTGTAGTCCCAGCTACTTGAGAGGCTGAGACAGGAGAATTGCTTGAACCCAGGAGGCAGAGGTTGCAGTAAGCAGAGGTTGCGCCACTGCACTCCAGCCTGATGCCTGATGACGGAGTGAGACTCTGTCTCAAAAAAAAGAAAAAAAAAAAAAAAAGTAAAAATCTGTTCCTATAAACACAAACGTGATTTTTGTAGATTTGTGATGTAGTAATTTTAATATAAAATTAGGTAATTTTTAGGGTAAGAAACATTACTAAAGATAAAAGGGGAATGTCATAATGCTAAAGAGGCAAATTCACATGAAGGTATTGCAAATCAATATTACCTGAATAAAATAATATAGCTTCAAAATATATAAAGTAACAATTAATAGAATTAAAAGGAGAAATAGCCATATCCATAATCACAGTGGGAAACTTTTACACTTCTCTCTGGATATATCAATCAGATGAAAATTCAATAAGGATATAGAATGTCTATATAAAACAGTTAAAAATATCTTGAGATAAATGACATATATAAGACACTCCACCAAACAAAAGGGTTTTCAAAGGCCTATAGAATATTCAATCATACAGTAACTCAAAATGTAGAATAATCAAAATATAGTATGATTTGCAATCAGCAAGTATTATCAGACAACTAAAGAATTAAGCTAGAAAATCTGCAATTGGACTGGGCGCAGTGGTTCACACCTGTAATCCCAGCACTTTGAGAGGCTGAGGCGGGCGTATTGTCTGAGCTCAGGAGTTAAAAGCAGGGTAAACCACCCTGGGCAAGATGGCGAAACTCCATCTCTACTAAAATGCAAAATTTAGATGGGCTTGGTGGCGCACGCCTGTAATCCCACCTACTAGGGAGGCTGAGGTGAGAAAGTTGCTTGAGCCCAGGAGGTGGAGGTTGGAGTGAGCCAAGATCGTGCCATTGCACTCCAGTCTGATGGACAGAGCAAGACTTTCAAAAAGAAAGAGAGAAAAAAAAAAGAGAAAGAGAGAAAGAAAAGAAAAGAAATAATCGGTAACTGTGTGGAAATTAAGCAATATGCTTCTAAACATATGGACCCAATGGGTTGAAATAGAGTTTAGAAAGTATTTTGAACTAAATAAAAATGAATTTATTGCTAAAAAAACTTGGTGATATGAAATTACAGAAACGAATAAAATAAAACATATAACCTTAAAGTGAGATATTAAAAGAGAATAAATGCTCAAAACTCAATACTGTAAACTTCCATTGCCAGAAGCTAGTGAAAGAACAGCAAATGAAACTCCTTTAAAATGAAAGATTTTAATAACAAGGACAATAGAACTCAATACATTTACAAATGGTGGAAAAAAAGCAATAAAATCAAATTGTTTTTTTACTGTTTATAAAATTGAAGAGATCCCTATCAATAGTGACTCAAGGAAAAAATGAGTAAAATCATATTTTGCTAATATCACAAATAACTATTGATAATTAGAAAGTACATTATGAACAAGTTTAAGCCAATATATTTGACAATTGGCGTTAAATACACAAATTGTTTGGAGACCACAACTTGAAATAAATTAAAAATCTGAATACCTTTTTATCCATTAAATAAAATGAATCATTAATTAAAACCTTTTGACAGAAAAAGAAATCACATCGTGTTCACATGACTTTACCGAAAAATTCTTAAAAATGTTTAGGAATATTCTAATGCCAGTATACACAAATTCAAAGAATAAAACAGAAATGCTCCCATCTCATCTTTTAAGACCATCTTTTGCCTTACTTAGTGTGTGACTGTCAAATGACAGATTACTGAACTGAAATGTAATAATAGGCCAGGCACAGTGGCTCATGCCTGTAATCCTAGAACTTTGGGAGGCCAAGGAAGATAGATCACCTGAGCTCAGGAGTTAGAGACCAGCCTTGGCAACATGGCAAAACCCCATCTCTACCAAAAATACAAAAAATTAGTCAGGTATGGGGGTTCACACCTGTAGTTCCAGCTACTCAGGAGACTGAGGTGGGAGGATTACTTAAACCCAAGAGGTGGAGGTTGAAGTAAGCCTAGATCATGTCACAGCACTCCAGCCTGGGTGACAGAGTGATACCCTGTGTCAAAAAATAAAAAATAAATAAGAATAACTCCCCATAAATTTATAAATAATTATGATATTTTTCCCACACTACATTGTAATATGTATTTACATTTCCATCTCTCCTACTAAACTTAAATTTGCTAAAAGGCGATATATCATCATCTTTATTTAGGAGAATGTACCTGAGCTACCACACAGTAGTGAGGAATTATAAAATCAGTTAAGACCATTTAAGATGTTATAAATAAGCCCATTTGATACATCATAAAACAAATGCAACAAGTTGTTCTTATCAATATATTCTAATTATATGTTTCCTTAGCCATCCCTTCTTCGATGTTGGAATCATGTTTTATTCATCCCCAGGATCAAGGAAAATGTCAGGCATATGAACAATGCTCACTGGAATGAAATGAAAAGGTAACAGAGTAGATTTCAGTAATTGTTTAGATCTACAAATACAGCTGGTGGGGTCTTTTTCTTCTACTCCACTATTGCGTGGATAATGCGGTCTACATCTCTCAGATCTATGCCCGCACTCTGTTCCAGCAAGCACAGATCTTGCTATTCCAGCAAGCACAGACTTATTTCAGCACTCTATTCCAGCAAGCACGAGGAAACTAATCCCAGCATTAGGCCACCTCAAGTCAGTGCTCTTGAAAACTAACCATTATATGAATCATCTTTACATCTTTTTAATTATAGATTCTGATTCCCTTAGAGTAAGGCCTAAGTTATTTCATCCCTAACTGCTATGTGATGGCATTCCTGTTTGGCTATCAAACATTTTGAGTTATAAGGATTAATTACTGAGAACTTCTGCATAAGGCACAAGGTGCGTTCTTGATTTCTGGCCATCTTTTGAAGCAGGGATCCTAGGGTACATCTTGATAATTGCACATAAACAAATTCATCACCTGATGTATCACTTACTGCTGATACCACCCAAGATATCAAGTGAAGTAACCAAGTAGATTACCTAGAGCTCTAAGGAGAACTTATGCTTAAATCCTTCCTTTAATTACCAAGTTATATTATGCTGCTTTTGCATGGTAAAATTCTTTTAGAAATGTCCCTAAGTCTTTCTCCAAGGTAGAACTGACTCCAAAACATTTCCAGACATGCCTCTAATTTTTCTTTATTTTCATTATAATTGAATTTTCAGAAGCAAAAGAGTTCAATTTTCAGGGTATTCTTTGGTTGAAAACTACAACTGTGCTTACATATTTCCACACAAATGTTGGCTTTCCTTACTCTTGTGGTCAAAACAATGTAAACCATTTCATAGTTCTGCTGTTTCCTCTCATAACTGAGTTGCATTATTTCCCTCCACAAGATCTAGATGGCATGTACAGTTTGTATGACTCTAGTGAATGAACTGCGTTAATTTATACTACCTTACTTTGACATCTTTCCCTATTCCTAAAACCTCTTTCACATTCACCAGTGGATGTCAAGAACCCCATCGTCTCTTCTGTGGGCCTTAAAAAAATCTCATGGGTGTTGAAAGAGGGGCCTTCCAAACAGAAGAGTTCCCCTGAGCATCAGCAAAGTTTTGGAACATGAGCAAGCATTATTTCTCCTGGATGATTCGTAGGTACAATGCATGTAATACGTTAGTACAAGGTCCTCCCAGAGAGCAATGAGAACAGGCAACCAGAATTGTTTGAAACTCAGCCGTCTTCATAAGATGATCTGTTACTCATTCAAAGGCATATCTTACCCAATTACTGCAACTTCCTACTCTGTTCTTGGAAAATGGACTTTTATGGTTTTATCTGTTCTCTTTTCAATCTGTTATTAAAAAATAAACCATGTGCAGTTTCCCTTACCCAACATTTCTTTCTCAGCAACCTTTTATTCTCTCATAAATCAAAAGCTTTGATTTCAAAGCTCTTATTTCTGATGTGGACTTTGAAAGGCTCTTTTGAAAAATAAAATAAATAAAAATCAAGCAACAACCATTCTTTCTTTTTTCATTCCTATGAAAACAATTCTAACTCCCTTTGAAACAATGAGGATATCACTAACTCAGAAGAGAAAGTTTGCAAAACATAAGTTTAAAAATTAAAAGCACAGATAATAACATTCCAAGATAGTATCCTGCTGGAAATAAAAAGATAGCAAATATGAACATGGTCTAAGCAATTATCATCCTTGTTTTTCTCTAAAGCCTACTCTGTGGAAATTATTCTAGGATAGTAATTTTTATCCTATGCCCAAATTTTCAAAGTTATCCTTGTATAGGTTTATTTATAGAGCCATATAAAATTATAAGAATACATTTGCAGTAAGAGTTCCATGGCTTGAAATTTAGAAATATTTGAATTTAAAAAAATGGAAACAACCGTAATTTTCTGATAACCTTGAAATAATTGGTC
Source organism: Cacajao melanocephalus (assembly GCA_963573385.1). Taxonomy (NCBI): domain Eukaryota; kingdom Metazoa; phylum Chordata; class Mammalia; order Primates; family Pitheciidae; genus Cacajao; species Cacajao melanocephalus. Next base: position 110,866 of record CAUYLG010046475.1, on the reverse strand, counting down.
CATGTTAGAATTATTTCCTATGAAGTGGCCCCTTAGATCAAGCTTGTCCAATCCACAGCTCAGGAGAGCTTTGAGTGGGGCCCCAACACACTATTGTAAACTTTCTTAAACATTGTGAGATTTTTTTGAGTGTGATTTATGTTTTTAGTTCATCAGCTATAGTTAGTGTTAGTATATTTTATGCAATCCCCAAGACAATTCTTTTTCTTCCAGTGTGGCCCAGGGAAGCCAAAAGACTGGGCACCCATGCCTTAGATCCTGAAATAGTTTCAAAATTTGCCTGAGAAGTATGTTCAATTCCTCATAGTCCATGACAGCCCCAAGTGTGCTTTTGGTCTTTGATAAGTTCTGTGATGACTGTGTCAAAATCACCCCCTTTACTGTAAACCATCACCCAGATATAACCCCTGGGACTCATTTGGAAACTAAATTAAGATAGGCAGTTAGCAAATTTGCTTTAGAGGGCAGAATGTCAATTTGTTTTTTGCCTGTGGATTCACTCAGGGACAATTGATGCTTTGATAAAATGGGGGGAAATTATATAAAAACACAACTCAAGGGATATTAAATAACAAAATAAATTATCTTTGTCTGTTTCTAGCATCCAGGGTTATTTGGCAAAGAAAGAGCAAATAAGTGACTGTTTTTCATGCTTTTCATTTGGTGACAAACCTATTTTATTCTGTTTTGTACTTAAAATTTACATTGAAAATGCAAGTGAACCTTTGGTTTAGTAGTTCAGTATACTATAGGTAACCAGGGAGCAATGTTCAGTAAATACCATGCTATTAGATGCAAAACAGTACAAAGAAAATGAGGCTATTTAACTCTCTTTCTTGATTGAGATTTGCATGAAGATTTTGAAATATTTAAGTTTCGATATAGCACTTAGAGTGTTATTTCTCTTCCTCCTCTTTTTAGGTTATATTTTTATTTTTAATAAAGCAAAATGTGTATACAGCCTGATGCAATCAGAAAAGCATCTAAGAAGGGTAAAAAGAGAAGGATGATTCACTAATAAATTGTCATTTATAGAATATAATTAGTTTTTCCTTCATTAGCACATGCAACCTGCTAGAGGAATGAGTGTAATGGTAATTGTAGGACTCCAGGGTTTTCAGACTCAGAGGTAATATAATATATAAAACTGAAGTAATTAGGAGCTACGTCAAAAAATGTCATCTTTCTTACGTGTAAAAACTAGGCATTTTGTAGCAAAATAGAAATATCGATACCACAGGGACACTCTATTTCTTTTCCACTCTGACAGAAAAATCTCTAGTGATAGGTCCTCAAATCTTTTATTTGAGTTGTGAGAATGAGTTTGGTGCTCTCAATTAGTCCTGAGAGGGGAACCAAGAGCACACAAGCTGGCACACTTTGCAATTGCTTCTGAAGAGATCTGTAGCTATACAGGCACTCACAAAGGCTGTGACCCTCCTGAAGGTACACCCAGTCCACTGAATTCACCGGAAAGCCTATAGAGTGAATGCACTCAAGATTTTGCACTCTGATTTTATGAGTACAATTAATCCATTAAGAAGTTTTTACACCCAGACCCCCACTACTTACTTTCTAACGCATTTACACAGTGTGTTAACTGCGGCATCATAGTGTGCTGTATAATGAGTTCAATTCTTCTTGTCTGTTTCTTATTTTTTTCTCAATGGAAAAAAAAAAAGATAGCTGAGTTTAATATTGCCAAATAATTAGTACTGCTGAATATTATTTTCTCTTTAAGTTATAACTCAATAAATATAAAGCTAGAAGCATAGTTTTGGAAACAAAGTTAACAGAATATTATCTAACAGCAGTGATAGATAGGAAATGTTCAGTGCAAGAAAACATAAAGTATTAATTGCTTATGAGCTAATGAGACAAGAGTGTTTCACTACAAACTTCTAACTGTAGAAAGATGAGCATTCTTAGTCTGTGACTAATTACATTGTTTATTAATTCTATTGTTTTTTAAGAGTGTAAGTTGTAGCAGTGATACAACTTTCTTTTATAAAGATGAAAAAACACATTGTAAATGTGATTTATCAGGGTTATAATATTTTCCAGGTTTATATCACTGCCCAGGTTGTGTTTTATTTTCTGAGTGATTCCATTCTCTTGAGTATTGTATAAGATCAAAGTCCCTCTACCAGGGCACGCATAACATGATCCCATTTGGAAAACATCAAACAGTCAAGCTAACATGCAAATGAACACAAACCCTAGTATTTTCTCTGACAACCATGGAATTCCTAAACATGAAGACATGAAGATGAGAAAGGAACGGAGTAAAATAATTGCATATTTAGAAATCAGAAGAAACTGGATTGGTTTTGATGATAAATTTATTGGTACTACAAAAAGCTCTCATGACAAAATGACATACATGATTGTACAAAGTATGATTAATGAAAGAAATATGGTTTCAGTTTTATATTATTACAGAATATTTTATAATCTAAATCTTTATTTGACCATATTTTTGACCAAATTTCAAGTTACATTCTCCCAGTGTGTGTTAAAAGTAAAAATATAACATGAAAAGACAATATTTTGAGTGGGATGTGCAGGCTGCCTATGTGTCCCATCTATCACCCCTCAGATCTTCAGGGTCTGTTCCATCTGTGTTTATTTTTCCTGAAGCTGTCCACTCACTTGAGCAGGATGCCCTTACCAGAGAGAGGAAAGCCAGCCTTTGAAATTCACTGGAATTGCTCTTCTCAGGATTTTTATGTTTGTCTTAATTGATAAACTGCCTTAAGAGAAATGATACTCAAGTTTACCTCACACTGACATGTTCTCTTTAGGAAACATACATTTTGAAAAATATGAAAGACGATTTTACCCTGTATAAAAACAAATTACCCTACGTAGTGACTTTACATTCAATTTTCCTATATGTTCCGAGTATCTTCTTAGTTTATTTATCAAAATTAGATACATCTAAATCACTGGCAAATATTCTTTTCATTATGATCCTAATTCTACTTGTTATTAAAAACACTTCTATACCTTTCTAATATGCTTTACTGAAAGGAGAATAATGGATGCTTGTTAAAAATTTTTTTAAACATTCTAGGTTGGTCCTCACATTTGATTGAACTTAAGCAATGTAAATAACTCCTAATTTTCCTCAGCTTTCTAAAAACATACGGAGTTTGGACATTGTTCTAAGTGTAAGGAAATGTTGAAAAGGATAAGAATGATATGATTCAAATTATTTTTATAAATATCACTATGACTGTTGTGAAAATAACTCTGGCAGAAGCAAGAGTTGCAAGAGGAAAATCAGTTTGGGTATTTTTGCATTAGTCTAAGTTAGAGATGTTTTTGGCTTTGAGAAAGCCGCAATGGAGGCAGTGGAAAGTGTTTCCTAATGTCATGTAAGATTACATCTACTTACATTCTTGATATCATATGAAGTTAGTGCTACAAAATTTGCTAATGTACTGGATGCAGGGTATAGGAAAGGAGTGATTAGGTGTGACTTCTAGGTTTATATTCTGAGCCAATAGAATTTGGTGTTTACATTTATTGACATGAGAAAGACAGAAAACAGATTTGGGAATGAAAGTAGTATGTGTGCAAATTTGTGGCTCTATTTTGTCAACATCAAGTCTTGGTTGCCCATTAGACATCTCAAGCAGTGTTGTCAAGTAGGGTACAGGATGTGTCAGTCTTTAATTCAGACGCTTTTTTGAACAGTAGACATGAGTTTCGGTCACTGATATGCAAATGTCGATTAAAGGCACATGAAAGAATGAGACTGCTTAGGGAAGACACTTAGGGAAAGGAAGAGAGCTGAGAATTACACTCCAAGGCTCTACAGCTTCTCATGTCTGAAGAGGATCCAGAAAAGGAGACTAAGGGGGAGTGCCCTGTGACGTAGGAAGGAAGCCAGGCGCTAGCGTTCCAGAGTTTTGGTTAAAACACTGACATGGAAGGGTGATAAATTGTGCTAAGGATGAAGATTAAAAAGTAAATATTAAATATGGCAAAGAGAAAGTTATTGCCAACTTTGCTAAAAGTGATTTTGGTGGAAAAATAGTGAAGAGAGTTTTATTAAATGAGATGAGGTGAGAAAATGCAGACAGATAATAAAGCCCGCTTTTTCATGAGGTCTTGCAGTAAGATGCTGAGAAATAGGGCTGCAGGGAAAAAGACACAGGGGAGTCCAGGGACGTTTGTTCATTTGTTTTTATTGGTTTTGTTGAGTACAGTTATTGGAAGATGTTTGTGTGCTGATGGAAGCAGTCTAGTGAGAGGGAGAAAATGATGAGATAGGAGAAAAAATCTTGAGTAACTTACAGAGGATGGAAACCAATGCTGAAGTACAGGGTTTGACCTTAGATAAGAGGGACAGTGAACTTATTGCAAGGAGAAAATGCAGAGCTGATGTGTGTAGATGCAGGCAGACTGGTAGATTTGGTGGTAGGACAATTAGGAAACTCTCTTTTAATTGCTTCAATGTGCTTCAGTAAGATGAATCAAAGGTCATCGATTTGAGTGAAAAGGTGTAAAGAGAGTTTTGAAAAAAAAAAAAAAAGGAAAAAGTGTATATGAATGGAATGACCCAAAAATGTAGTTGGCATTGATTTTCGAATAATGATGACCCCAATGTGCTGCACCATCAACACGGTTGCCAGGTGTTACCTGTGACCTATGAAACTCATGTCAGCCAGTTAGGTTGAGGAGCAATATTAGCCAAACATAGCCATTTGCTTGTAACTCTTACTGCATTAGCATCATGCTCTTTTGAACCAATTAAGCACATTAGATTCAGAGAACTGACTAGCGAGAAAGCTAGATTTTCTGTATTGGTTTCTTACACATAATGTTATAACTTTTCTTTGTTTTTAAATGTTATCAGTAATTAAAATGCAAATGCAGCTTTAAAGCATCCAGTCCTACACATAATTAGAAATTAGGACAAAGTGTTATGTGCAAAAATGTTAAAACATTATTTATATTGGGAAAATATAACAACCTAACCATCCAACAGTAAGAGAATAGTTATAATATATCTTTAAGTAGTTCATTTTACAGTCCTTTTAAGATCAGAAAATTAGTTCTAAAATAATAATATATTAATAGTTCTGTAGGAAATCATTTAACACATTGGCATGCAAGGCACAGGCTGAAATGGCTTCTGCTGGCTCCTCAGCTCATTCCCTGCCCGCTATACCTTGCAGATTCCTCTATGGCATTCTACTTTCTGCTATTCCTCAAAATGTCTAAGCAAATCCTTCTCTCATTTCATTTTTTTGCATTATTCCATCTGCTCAGAGCCTTTTTTCTCAGACCTTCTCATGGCCTTAGACATGAGACATGATAAAACAAGACAACTCCTTATCTTCATGTAGATCTCTGGTCTAGGGTCACCTCCTTAAGAAGGCCTTCTTAGATTATTCTGCCTAAAACATGTCCTCCAGCTCTCACTCCTGTTACCTGTCTCCACTTGTAATCACAGTACTTATCGTAGTCTGGCATTACTTTTTTACACTTGTTTACCTGTGAAATGTCTGTCTCTCCAGTGAAAACAGATATTTTTCTTCCATACATGTATCAAGAACAATGCCAGTAGGTACTCACTATGTATATGTTACATAAACGAATCAATGAATTTATAATGAATTGAAGTAATAGCATTTTTATACATTCTATAAAGATACAGTTATACTCTGAGATCTCCTTTCGCTCACCCAGAAAGATCTCATGTCATTTAGGCATCAGTAAATGTCTAAAAGGAAGCAGTACAGACTTTATACAATACGGAATGAAACAACAACAACAAAAATCTCAAGGTAGAGCAGATAAAAATCAGGAAAGTTGCTCCCGTAATAACAGCCAAAATAACTATCAGCTCGTGAGAAAATGTTGTTGAAACCATCATTTTCTCTAGTAAGTGAAGAGGTTACAGAACTCAGAAAGAAGGGGAAGGAGGACATTTTAGTAAATGAAGAAACACAGAAATTATTTCTAGTCAGAATAAACACCAGACCTCCATCAAGAACCGAATGGCTCAGAAACTCTTAAGTACTACCTTAAATGTTGTAAAGAGAATAATCGCTAGGTTAAGCCTTTGACCTTAGTTCTAAGAGATAATTTCTGAGGGTGCCTGCACATAGTTTACACTGGAGTATGAATAGAGAATGTAAAAGAAAATTCTAATAGCAGGTAGCAGGAAAGGTCAGAAAAGTAATGAACAGTTTTGAGATTTGAAGTGTTTGTGTGGGAGAAAGCTGCAAAGAAATTGGAATTTCAGTACTTTCTAATTGGAGAAATAATGTTGCTTAAAAGAAAATATTACAAATGTACAACTGTAAAACCCACCCTAATAAATCACATATCATATCCACTTCCTTTTAGCCACTCGTATATATGCAAAGACATACAAAATGATTCCTTTTCATCCAAATGTGATTAAATGAGATTTAGAAAATGCCTACTTGGTGAGATTTTTGTAATGCACTGAAATCAACAATTTTTATAGTAGAGAACATATATTGGTTTTGATTTATTATTTATTTTCCAGTTTGAATAATGCAAGATGTTTTTATAAAAAATGACGAGGAAATGCTAAGCAAACAAAAAACCCCATAGTGTGAAATACATGAGTACATTAAAAAATTGCAATAAAGTCTCCTGCAAGGAGAATTAGCATTGAATGTATGTGATATATATTTTCCCAAAGCAAATTTAATTTGATACATATTTTCAAAGTTAAAAGTTTTCTCTCTTTATTAAATCAGAGAACATGTGACAAGTATAAACTTTCCTACATCAGTGCCTTTGTTTAAGCTTACCCTACAGTCAGAGGATCTTCTCACATCCAGTCTCAATCCTCCCTACACAATATAAAAGAGAATAATGTGATGCATTTTATTAGCATGTTTTTGCAAATTTCTCTACTATAAATATAATTCATCTGACTTTGATTTGTATTCTTTCCTGGGAAAATGACATAAAAGTTCATGTCATTGATGTTTGCTTTTATCTGAGGTGTCCTAATTTATAAAAGAAGACCTTTTTTAAAAAATTGATCTATCGGTTAGATTTTGACCATACTTCCCTACAAATCAACTTCTCGATCAACAAAATGTTCTTGGTGAAGGAACTTTGGTAGTCAGCAACGTTGATGGATGCTTGGTAAACAGCGTTCTATTGTATCACCCACTTAAGTTGGGTTTTAAAAGTTTTCTGATCTATGGGACTAGCAAAATGCTCCTTTAGCAAAGATTTTAATATCATGTTATCTGATGGAAGAAATATTATAATAATATCACTAAAAATGGGTGATATTTAATATCAGTGCATTCTTTGACATTGTATACTTTGAAACAATATTCTACAAATCTTCAGATCTCGCCATTTACCATTATTCTATCATTTCAATCTGCCATTTATTTCTTCCTTCTTTCTTTCCTTCCTTTCTTTCAACAAATATTTTTTGACAATCAGTTATACGGCATGGGCCCAAGGGTCAGGGCAGGGCAAGCCAGACCCACGTTTCCTAGTCATATAACGCCTAGTAGAGAAGACAGTTAATTAAAGCATACTTGCAATGATGTGTGATCGGTATAATAATGGATCATGTACCAGATGGACATAGCATTGGGACTTAACTGAAGTTTGGGAAAAGTCTGCAAGAAGCAATATTTCAAATGGCAACTAGAGGATGAGTCAGAGTTAGCCAGGGAAAAGTTGCAGGAGAAGAAAATAATCCTGGTAGAAAGGTGAGAACTTCAGTGGCCAGGAGAACAAAAGAAGGATGAAGAGAAATGTAAGAGGTGAGGCTGGAGGATTAGGCAGGAAATATATTATTGAGAGCTTTGAAAATTCAGCCGTTGGACTTTACCATGAGAAGATTAAGGTAAATGGAAGAATTTTTAGAGTAGAATGACATAAAATAGTTTGCATTTTAAGAATATAATTCGAGTGACCCTCTTCATCATCAGGTTCCAATTATTTGCCTTAGGAGTCCTCAATATTGCCTGCTAGTAATAAGAGAGGTCCAGAAACCCATATTCTCTTCGCATGAGACTCCAGCTCCTTTCTCTTATGTATCTTCTCCATTACCCTCCAGAATCTTAAGATCTCAGAAGAGGTGAACTTGTTTGAATCCTTCCACATTGTGTCAACCCTGCTGGCTGGGTGGATACCACCTGAAGCATAGAAGCTGAGTGAAATGTCCAGTCCCTCTGTATATTATTGGTGTGAATGTGACTTCTTGATCCAGCAGTCTTTACACTTACTGAAGGGGCACCTGTGAAGCAGGTTCACTGTGCACCCATTATCACTTCAGCCCAGCGCATCTTGGACTGCACTTTTGTCAGAGTCTAGTGACACAGAACACTCACACATACTCCATGAAGTGAGCTTATTACTTATAGATAGGCATCAAGGGACAGCAGAAGCCTAGGATTCATGATGTGTCACCTCCCAAGGCTCAGGAAAGTTGCCCAGGGTGAAGAGTCTCATCTGTGCTTGTTCCACTTGCACCGCCACTGAGGCACCCTGGAAAGCAGCTTGCCCTGGGTTTTATACCCCATGGGCAACAGGGTACACTAGGGTAGCACAGAAGGAAATCCAGTTCCTACGAGTGAATGGAGCAGAGTCTTTGCTGTACAGCCACAGGCCAGTTTCTCCTTATCTCAGGATATTACATTCCCAGTGTATTCCACAGTTATTCTTAAGAATTCCAAGTGAGAAAGTGGGGACAATTTGGTCAGTCCAAGGCCACCCAGAGAACATTCCTGCAGTACCCAACCACACTGGATCAGCCCTTCAGGTTAATAATTTTTTATTCTGTCATTGCGCTTCCTCTACCAGCATTGGCACCCTCCTCGATGGTGGGGAAGAAGATGTTGAGGCAGCTGCAATTTCCATGGCAGTGCTACAGAGATATGAGTTTTGAAGTTCTGTTCAGTTAAAGAATGGGGACTGAGAGCAGTGGCTCACTCCTGTAATCCCAGTACTTTGGGAGGCTAAGACTGGAGGATCACTTGAACCCAGGAGTTTGAGTCCAGCCTGGGAAACATAGGGACACCCCAGCTCTACAAAATGTTTTTTTTAAAAATAGCTGGACATAGTGGTACACACCTCTGGTACTAACTGCTTTTGAGGCTGCTGTGGGAGATGGCCCGAGCCCAGGAGTTCAAGGTTGCAGTGAGCCAAGACTGTGCTACCGCACTCCAGCCTGGACGACAGAGTGAGACCTTGTGTCAAAAGAAAAGAAAAGAAGACAAGAGAAGAGGAGGGGAGGGGAGGAAGCGGAGGGAAGGAAGGAGGGAAGGGACAGAGGGAGGGAGGTGAGGGGAAAGGAGGGAGGGAGGGCCTGTGATGAGCCTTTTTAACCAGGGGCACAGCTGCAGGGAATGGACGCCCTCCTCATGAGGTGAGGGGGCTCATGAGGCCCTTCCTGGCCATTCAGCAGGAAGTATGAAGCTTCTCATCAACCCATCTGCAGCCAAGTAACTGATGGAGCACAGGCTCCAGGGAAGGAAGCTTTCTACTGCTACTAGTTTCTGGTTTACCTCAATATCCCAAGTTCCGCTTCTCTATTCTTTCATCATTTATGTAATGAATTCTCTGCTTTATGGATTTAGTTTCCAATAGCTCAAGCACTTTCTTTTTTTCTGAGTGGGCCCTGATACAGGTTTTATATGCAGTAAAAATAATGGCACAGCAATTCTATGTAGGAAAGAGGTGGGACAGAGTCTTGGAAAAGGCCTAAAAGTATGGAAACTTACCCGACTGCAGAGCCAGTACTGTATTTGATTATCATTTCTATAATTACAAAACACCTCTACAGAAGGAAGTATGTCTGATATCATTTTGAAAAATCCATCAAGAGTTCAATTGTAGAACTATGATGTCATTTGCACATCAGGAAAGACATTTTGAAAGGAACTTGGCTTACTGTTATGAAATATTATTATTATAGCCCCATTATCTTGTGCAATTCCAGTGTTCCTTACCTGAGTAATTTCCCTGTTAGTTTGACTTTTTGTGTTTTCAGAAAATGAACAAAAGTTCTGGAAGAAAATGCCAGAATTTAAACCAAATTTACCAAGAGGAAGAAGAGTGGATCAGACACTGGAAGGGAGGGAGACTTCTACTTTTCATTTATATATCCTTTGAAACTGCTTTTACATATTTTTACTGTATACAATTATTACTCTTCTAATAAAATTTCATGAAGAATCTGTTCCATTGTAGAATGGTTAGTACAAGGATCAACAGAAGCAAGGGGCAGCTTCTGTATCTGCACTGTGTCCCAGCTATTCTGTAATGCAATAGTATTATGACTGAATCTCATTTGTGAGGGCTTGCCTTCTCTTTGTTCATCTAGGTTTGAGATTCCCTTAAAAAGTAGCTATGCTATTGTCAAGACATTGAGGTTGAAAGAATATCCCCTGCAGTTCAGTGTATATACAGTACAATGTTAGAGCATTTTAGCAGCAAGACAATGTTTCCTAGGAACTATATTTCCTATCCCACTCTTTCACATCTAGATGTGCCCATATAAATAGTTCTCACTAATGGAATACTAGCAGACATAATGTGTGTCATTTCTGGGAAACTGATTGTTAAGAATCAAGTGTGCCATCCAGAATCTGTCTCCTTCAACTGACTGGATGTGGACAACCTGATGAGGTCTTAGGGAGGATAGACAAGCCAGGGTTGGAAGAAGCCAAGATCTCTAGATCATTGTATGGAGCAGCAGTGCAATTAAGTCTCATCTGGAAACTCTTGGGGATCCCTGAGGGTCTGTGAACTCAAAAGTATTTGCATAATGGCACTAAGAAAATCAGAGATATTAGCAGATCTGACTTTTCGATATTATATAATGAAATAAGGTAACATTTGGGAGATCTGCATAACTCAGCAAACCAATATTTTCCAAATGACCAACTTATGACATAGAAATCATCTGAGGGTAAAAGATTCATTTAAAGTACAGATACACCAGTGGATTTTAATGTAAAATTCTATGAAAAGTTCATTGATATGGCCTAGATTCCACATTGTAAGTAACCTTTAAATAAGTACCATTTGTATCAAAGTGTAACTTCAAAGAAGACTGTCTACTATTATTTGAAACACTCACAAATGTTTGGAAGGATTATGAAATTGTTCTTCCCTTTGCTTAGTATATTTCACTGTAAGACTGGATGCAAATATGTATATATTAGAACTAAAGCAAGATATGACAAAGATTAAATGAAAAAGCAGGTATGAAATCCAACTGTCTTCTATTAAGCTAGACATTAAAGAAGTTTATAAAGATGTAAAGCAATGTCACTCTTCTCACTAAAATTTTTGTTTGAAAATATGTAGTTTTCTCTAATCAAAATGCATGACACGTTAACGTAGCAGATTTATTACTACTTTTACGGGAATTAGTAAATATTTTAAATTTGTTTTAATTTTTATATCTATAGAGATTCATAGCCATCACAGAAGTAAATGAAAACTTTTACTGTTCTCAGTAATATTTCAGAGTGTAAACTGGTCTTGAGAGAAAACAAAATGCTGAGAACCATTTATTTGGAAGAAAGCCATTTGCTTATTAGGAACCAATGGAAGAGAAATACTCTATTGAATTTAGGACACTTTGTATTTTGAAGTCTATGTGTTACAGAACTTAACTATATCCTGACTAATGCAAACCCCTGGGATAGCTTTCCAACACCTAAAAGTGAGTGATACGTTTAATTGAACTTCTCTGTAGCACTCAGTTGCAGACTTCAGTATTTTCACTTCCACAGTTAAGGAAAGACCGTACATGGTGGATGAATGATAAACATTAGCCAAATATAACAGGTTTTGAGAACTTTTAAAAATGAAAGTTTCTTGTATTATTTAATGACAAAATAATTTAATTTCTACTAAACACTGATCAGGAAACACAATTTGTAAATGTTACTTTTAAGCAAAACATGAGTATTTGTGTATGTTAACATTTGTATTATTTGATTCTAAGCTTCTCAGTGCTTTAGTTTGAAAGCACACATTTTCTGCTTACTGCCTAACTCTGAGGCAATATAAATAATATCTTCTCTTTGTTTTCTGTCACATCAAACAAATTGATCACTTTATTTACAGTAGTAAACAGTGCAAACAAAATGGTGTATTTGGATTTAGAGGTGTCTTGGACTTTAGATGGTTTTTAGGAACAGTATTTCTTTTTCTCTCTTTGTCAGATTTATTATTGAAGTAATGCAATTACCCAAGTTTTTGCCTTTGAAAACATCTTACATGTTTTATAAAACGTGTAAGACAGATGTTTTACTATAATCCTATATACAATCAATGTATTATTTAAAAGACTACTGAGTAGGAAGAGGAAAATACAGTTTATATTGTTTATATCCTTGATGCACACATCCTCTCTGAGAAGAGAAAAAAGGAAAACTTAATTTATGAGCAGTCTATATTTTATTCATTTTCCAACTTTTCTCTTTATATCTATCATAACTGAAATCAGCAACAGTCAGGCACCTAGCCAACTGAAACAAATGTGAGTTAAAACTCTAATGGGCTCAGTCCCATTCTGGTAGAGTTCTATATAATGTGCTCTGGATTGCAAGATTGATCTTGAAGTTATTCCATAATAGGCCTTTTCCAGTCTGCTCAAGCTACACAATTTTGGGGTAGTTCATTCCATCTAATTCTCTGCCAGATTGTCATAGCGAATGGCAGATAATATAAAACCAAGGAAATTTGGTGGAGCTGTGTGATTTCTCTTTCCTCAACTATATCCCACATGCAAAGTAAACAGAAGAAAACAGTACCCTAATATCTATTAAAGGGCACAAAACATGCTGTATAATGCACTTTGCTAAGGCAAGGACTGACATTTATTTTCTGTTACACGTTTCAGATTCATTTAAATTCATATTGCCAGTTTATTTGTGATGACTTAATCACAAATGTTTGATGCCCTTAACTATCGTTAGGAAAAGAGAAGGAGAAACAAAATGCCATCTGTTACCTATGGCATCATGATTGTCTGTTAATTTTCCGGCATGTGCCTGAAACCATCCAAAGTGGCTTATGTGTTTGACAAGTTATTGGTCCTTACCACAATCAAGGAGGTAAAATAGTATTTACTCCTCACTTTTCAAATGAGGAAACTAAAGCATAGCCATTAGCAATTTGTCTGTACTGCTTCACTTTAATTTTGTTGTTCCTCAAATAGTCTCACCATTCACCCAGTTTCTAAAACCAGAAACAGCGGAATCCATTAGGATTTCTCCCCCAAGCACCCTTTCCTTTAACAAGCCATGTTGATTTTACCACCCTAGTGTCTTTGCTAGAAATAATATCCATCCTCACAGTTGCTGGCTGACATCGATTATCAACTCTTGGCTGATCCACAGATAAACTTTTCCAACCATCTTCCCAGCAGTTTGACTCTCTCCAATCCATTTTTGACACTGGCAACAGGGTGATCTTTCTAAAAGGGCAAATTATATAAGGTCACTTACCTGCCTGAAACACTTCAGTGGCTTCCTGTTAGCTACAGAATAAAATCAAACATGTAGCATGGTATACAAGACCTGCCACAGTTGACCTCTGCCTATCTCTTTCTTCCCACACTTCCCACAGCTCCTCGAGCCTACATTCCTGTCACACTAGATTGGATCTGGTAGGCATGCTCTTGCGGCCACACACTTGCTGTCCTATTAACCTACCAGTGTGCCCTTCGTTCTTACTGCCCTTGGATAAACCCCATTTACCCACACACTCGGCTCCAATGCCAATCTCAAGGAAAAGTTCTCTCTCCGCTTCTGAACTAGCACCTATCGTATATTTATCTCTGTTATTTTGTTTTCATTGCTCTGTCTTCGTACATGGACTTGTTAGGAAAAGCTTGGACCATCAGCTAGTTTGGCTTTAAATCTTGACTCTTCCCAAATTATCTTACATTTCTGTATTTCTCTGACTCTCAGTCTCTCCTTTAGGAAAATAAGAATATTAATTATACTCACATTAGAGTGTCAATATAAATATGAATTGATGTCAGAGGAGTAACAGTCTTAGTTATGGGCTCATATGGTATAAGTATTCAATAAACATTAATTATCAATATTAGCCATTCTCTATGAACATAATAGAAATACTTCTATCCCAAAAAGTTGTTTTCATAGTACTTATCACTCTCTGAAATTATTTTGTTTGTATAAGTTAATTACCTGTCTCTCTAGACCTGGAAAGTAAGATTCATGAGAACAGTGAATTTGGTAACCTTGTTCACTATTGTTCTTATCACTTAGTATACCATGGGCAGTCAAATATGTTATCTGAGTTAATGAATATATTTATAGAATATGGCAGCAATCTAAAAAAGCTGACATGAGTAAGGAGTTGAGAAGTATTCAAGCAGGATCAAAGACTCATTGAAATATTGCACGGGATTACTATAGATCATCTTTAACAAGGATAAGTAGGGTGATGTAGAACCATTTTTGAGACTGTATTGACAATTTGATGTCACTTAATAATTAAATCATCTGCTTTATCAAGGCACAATGGATTGTCCCTATTAATCACAAAAATTATTGAGATGAACAAGGGCTAATACATAGGACTTATATTTGCTTGTGATACACAATTGCTTACAATAGTTTGACTCTTTTGCACACTTTTCTGGGTTTTTTTTTTTTTTTTTTTAGACAGGGTCTTCCTCTGTCACCAAGGCTGGAGTGCAGTGGCATAATAATGGTTCACGGCAGCCTCAGCCTCCTGGGCTCAAGCGATCCCTCCTCACTTCAGCCTCCTGGGTAGCAGGGACCACAGGCATGTGCAAACACACCCAGCTAATTTTTGCATTTTTTGTAGAGACAGGGTTTTGCCATGTTGCCCAGGCTGCTCTCAAACTCCTGGGCTCAAATGATCCACCTGTCTCAGCCTCCAAAAGTGCTGGGATTAAACGTTTGAGCCCCTGTGCCCAGCTCTTTTACTCACTTTTTAAACTAATGCAGTCAGTTTCTTTTAACTTGCTTTCTAACTATAAGCCATTGGTGTTACTGAATGGCCAAGACTCATTAATTTCACTTTTGCTGACCATTTAAAATAATATCCCTGAAATTGCAAGAATAGATTCCAAATGAGAAAATAGCTGCGGAAAATAATATCATGGTGCCAAAAGTCTTGCCAAGTTAAGTTATGTGTCACAAAATGAAAAGGCTCAAAACCTGAATGTATTTTTATTTTTGCCAGCTATGAGGTGTAAAAAGTTTTGTTGGACATTTAAAGGCCAACTGGAGGACAATGCCATCAGCAGGACTGGGCATGTCAGGGAGATGGATGAGTGGCTTTGAGAAGCTGTGGAAGAAGAAACAGGAGTCTCTAAGCCACTGGCGGCCCTCTCATTCTCATAATTCCTTGAGACTGCTTATTGACCTGTGGGGAGGCTTCTTCCCTCTAATGTTCCCACAAACTGAACTCCTTCAGAATCTTTAGCTCTCTGCTGATGCAGCCAGTCTTCACCTTGGCAATGCACGATTGCTAACCACCTCTAGATCTTTTTAAACATAAAGATCACCAGTATCTGGGCCCAACTCACTGAATCAGTGTATTAAAACTGGGAATTTGAATTTTTAAATATTTACATGTACAATGATCATAAATCCTTGTTTGCCCAATTCAGTCTGGGCCTTCACTTGCTGTTCCATTGTAATTCATTCCAAAAATAAGTCTGTGTTTGGATAATAAATTATGTGTTCACCTTATCCGTAGGGGATTCTCCTGAGTAGCCAAGATCAAGACCCCCTCTCAAATGCTGTTTCTCATATTTATGCTACACATTTATGGAGTTCTTGCTAAAAACTTCCACTGATACATGTACATACTCATATATATGTAGCTACTTAAAAAGTTCATGAAAAAGAACTAAAAGATAAAACATAAAAAATAAAAAATATAGACTTCTCAACATAATCTCCATCAAGTTTAAGGCACTTTTGTAAGCAACGATATCAGCCATTTATCCATTTCTAAAGAACTGGGAGTCTTGGGAATTTAACCATGTCAATGCAGTCTTTTTTACATTATTAAATGAAGAAAAATGGGTGTCCTTTAAAGATTTTTCAAGATTATAAAACAGAAAGAAGTCAGAAGGAGCCAAATCAAGACTGTAAGCTGGATGCCTAATTATTTCCCATTGAAAATCTTACAACAATTGGCCTTTTTTGATGAAAGAAATGAGCACCTGTTGAGGTAGAGAAGGACTCTCTGGCAAAGCCTTCCTGGATGTTTTTCTGATCAAACTTTGGCTGTCTCAAAACACTCTAATAATAAGCAAGTGTTATCATTCATTAGCTTTCCAGAAGGTCAAAAAACAGAATGCTGGAGCATCCCATAAAACTGTTACCATGACATTGGCTGACTGGTTCACTGTTGCTCTGACTGGGTCACTTCTACTTCTTGGTAGCCATTGCTCTGATTGTGCTTTGTCTTCAACATCATACTGCTAAAGCCATGGTTCATCTCCTATTACAAATGTTTGAAGAAATTCTTCAGGATCTTTATTCAACTTGTTTATAATTTCCATTGAAAGCTCTGCTGTTGTCTGCAGCTGATCTGGGCACAACAGTTTTGGCATTCACTGAATGGAAAATTGGCTCAGCTTTCATTTTTCAGTGAGAATTGTGTAAGCTGAGTCAATTGAGATGTCTGTAGTGTTGGCTTTTGTTAGTGTTGTTAATTGCCAATCCTCTTCAATTAGGGCACAGACAAGATAAATTCTCTTCTCACAAATCTATGTGGCTGGTTTGCTGCTGCAGGCTTCATCTTCAATATTGTCTCATCCCTTCTCAAAACTAGTTATTCATTTGTAAACTGTTGATTTTGGGGGGGCATTGTCCTCATACACTTTTTGTAACATATCAATGATTTTACCATTCATCCACCCATGCCTTACCATACATTAGATGTTTGTTCTTGCTTCAGTTTTAGCAGAATTCATGTTGCTTTGATTGGGATTCATTTCAAACTAATTTCTTATCCTTCTTAGTGCCTCAAAGTAGATCCTTTACATACATGTCCTAAGTTAATATGAGTTTATTTTGGTTCAAAAACTTTGAAATCCATGCATAGTGTTTTGAAAATACATATTTCTGTGAAGTTTTTGAAAACCCTTTGTATAAAATATGAGTATACTCATACATATATACATATACATACATCCCTTTGTATAAAATATGAGTGTACTCATACATGTATACATATACATACATACATTTATATATTTTTAAACTTGAATTTTATAATAGAGAAATGATAAGCAGTGAGATCATGTGTCTTTAGTCTTCTATTCTTTAAAAAGTTTGGACCTAATTAAAGGTGTGTTTTTTCTTTTCTTGTAAAGTGTTTGAAAGGACCTCCTTGCTGCCCCGTTGCATGAAACTGAATGCACAAACTGAACTACTTCAGAATGTTTAGCTTCTGCTCCTAGTCATATAAACAAAGCAAAAGACTCAAAGGCAAAGAAATAGTATGCCAGTGCCTGGCTGATTACCTGTCATTCTCTCAGCTATCATTTTATGTCCAGCCAACAACAGCATTAGGTGAAGCTTGAAATAACAAAATGAACCACATGATAAGTAAAGTATATGAGTAACAAAATTCCAGTCTAATGTTTGTAGACAGCTTTTGTGTTTGCAAAATTGGATTTTTTTCAAATCCAGAGTTCTACCAACTAAATCTATGGATCGATGGCTTAATCTATACAAATCAGAATAAGAAAACCTATTCAGTGTTTGCAGTGACTTTATACAACATTATTGGAATGAGACTTGAGAATTGACTGTAAATAAATTTTTCTCACCCAGCTTCCCACTACTTTTTCCACCCTTCCTGTCCCCACAGGGCTTCCTTTCTTCCTGTTAAATAGTTCCTCCTACCTGCAATTTAAAAACTCCACCTCAGTAATGCTGCTGTTATTTCATAATGCCCTGCTGCGTTGGGTTTATATTTGATATTGTTTGTTTTATCCTGTGTTAAGCATAATCTTGGGTACTTGATGAGTGTTTACTAAATATTACTGAATAAATTAATTCAAATGCAAATATGTTATCTCCGTGGAGGGACACTGCAATGTTAAAAGGATTCATTGGCTAATTTCTTGGAACCTAATAAAGCCCTGAGGAAATAGACCACCTCACAGTCAGTGTTAAGAAAGGGTTGTAATCCCAGCACTTTGGGAGGCTGAGTTGGGCCGATCACAAGGTCAGGAGTTCAAGACCAGCCTGGCCAATACAGTGAAACTCCCTCTCTGCTAAAAATACAAAAAAAAAAAAATTTAACTGGGTGTGGTGGCAGGTGCCTGTAGTCCCAGGTACTTGGGAGGCTAAGGCAGGAGAATTGCTCCTACCTGGGAGGTGGATGTTGCAGTGAGCCGAGATTGCACCACTGCACTCCAGCCTGGGTGACAGAGCAAGACTCTGTCAAAAAAAAGAAAAAGAAAGAAAGGAAAAGAGAAAGAAAGAAAGAGAGAGAGAAAGAAAGAAAGAAAAGAAAGGAAGGGAGGAAGAAAGAAGGAAAGAAGGAAGGAAGGAAAGAAAGAAATAGAAAGAAAGAAAAAAAGAAAGATAAGATACAAAATGATTTTTATTCCAAAAGGTCAAAACTTTTACATCCTCGCCCTCTTTCTCTCTCTCTCCCTTCCTCATCTCTGTGTACGTGTCTTTGTGTGTGTGTGTGTGTGTGTGTGTGTGTGTGTTGAATCTGTGACTGTAAAAAAGAAAATGGAAGATAATTTATTGGCATGTTGGAAATAGAAAGAAAATAGACATGACACTCATTGCTGAACAATGCACCCATTTCCATTCCCTATCAATGGCCTCGCTTTTGACTCCAGAGTAGAAAACTCTTAGGTAGATATTGCTTCCTGAAGAGGACATGGAAATGGATATTCCTTAGCCATTAACAAGCTATGTGTGAGTCCCCATCTTTTACTCTGAAGATATTTGAAGGCTTAGGTTTTGTTAGCAGTCAGCCTGACTAGATACAGTAGACGTAATAGGTATCCCAAAGCTCTGAAAAAGTAGAGTGTTCTTTCATCTTTGCTGCCAGTGCAAAATGTTTTTTCTCTATTTCTTTCCTAGCAAAGCTCTCAAGCTCTCCTATCAACAACTCAGAGGTGGGTGGGTGAGGATTTACTTTTCGTTAGTATATTTCCACCTAAGACTGAATTAGGGGATTTTAACAAATGTTTCTTACTTGAGGTACAGTAGCACTCAGGGAGCTTGGGACATGGCTGTTTACTAACCATTCTGGAAGTATTTTAATACTCTAGCAATTAGGCAGGCTGAAGCAAACAAGCTTGAGATCAGCTCTGAAGACAAGTTTACTGAATCAGAACATTATTCTGTGTTAATAGTGTTAACCAGTAGAAAACTGGCTTTTATTGTTTAATATGCTATCTGAACACTATTTGGCATCTGTCTTTTCCAAAGGAAGAAATACCATCTGCAGATGAAGATTTCTAATACAGAAAAAAGCCTGGCTCCTATTTTTTATATCAATCTTAATGTTAGAGATATGTGAACAGAGCTCAAAGAAATACTGACTATAGAATAGATTAGGAAAAATCCAGTGATTTGCAAGGAAGATGAACATATGAGATCTACCTAAGAGGCTTTCTCTTCTTACTTTGCCCAGAAAATAATGATAGGTTTCTCTGTCTACCTCAGCACCCATCTGTGAACTGATGGAAGGAGCCATGTTTATGAAACTGTGAGAGTGGGCGAAAGCACCAGAACCCCAAATCTAGAATTTCGGTCTGCAGAGTAAGGAAGGGACAAGGCTGGTCCTGCATCTATTCCTGTAGACCCCACAATGCCAGGGGATATAGCCCAAGGCCATTGTAAGTTCCATGAGGAACTAGGAAAGAGAGAAAAAAGAAGCATCTAAAAATATGTTAAAAGTCTGAATTTCTGGTGCTATTTTTGGAATTTTTGATTGGAACATTCATTGTAAGTAATACAGTATCTTTGAAAGAAATTTTTACTTTCTTGCCCTGGTTTCCACAAGATGAATAACTATATTTCCATAACCTGTGCATAGGTGTGGGTGATCGACAAATACACATTGAATGGTTAAAGCCTTGCTATCCAGGATAAAACAATCCAAGCATGAATGCTTACTGAATAGTATCAGGTAAAGCTCCAAGTCAGTACAAGTCTACAATGAAGGAAGATGTGGTAAAAATTATTCTTGTCACAAACTTACCTGTCAGCTGATGAAGTGATGTTTATATGTGTGGGCAAAAGGGATTAGCAGGTATCTGTAATCACACTGTCCTCTTGGCTTTTTGTTTTCTTAATCTGTCAATGGCAATTTGGCATGATATGACCTCTTCAAGTCCAGGGCTGTGCCTGTCTTGTTCACCAGGGCCTGACACAGAGTAGCTACTCAAAAAATATTTGTTCAGTGAATGAGGAGCCCTTTAACAGTTGGGAATATATACCTCTACAGAGCAATAGACTCTAAATCCATTCTGAAATCACTTCTGCTTCCTTGCCTCTTAAAATCCTAAAGAGTCAGAACACACAGAGAGAATTCTCCATCAAGTAAAAATCCCCCAGTGACAACAGAGTCTAAGGTTAAATATAATTTTTCAAGTTGTCTTCTAAGATTCAGAGTTCTCAGCTTCAACTCACTATTCCCAGAGGATGTTCAAAGACCAGGAAAAAATGTGAAAAGACTGAGTCTATTTATAAATTACTTTTGGTGGTGCTCAAAACTTGAACTTCTTGTGATCTTTTGAACTCTCCAACTTCTCTGTCCCATACCCTGTTATCCTTCTCCCTACGTAAGTCAGAGTGTGGACTTCATGGCTTCTATTGGTTACTAATCTCTGCTGAGCAACTCAGCACTTCTGGTTGTTTGTATGAAATTTGGAATCTCCGGGTAAAGAGTAATTTGTTTTGTTCCTTGATGCCGAACAATGAGTTCACCTGATATAACACGTTCATTGAATATCTATGCTTCTTTATATAGGCAGAATTCAAGGCAAGGTATCTATTATATAAATGATATTTTTGATTCATTTTCTGGTATCACTACTATATATTATTTTCTGAATCAAAAGTGCTCTTAAAATGGAAAATTTATTGGTATCTTTTTATTTGTCATTGTTTTTAAAATAATTAGATCTTATTCAGGGCAACCAAATTCTTAAAATGGAAGTTCACACAAACTGTAAGCTTTGTAAGGCCCCTATTTTATTGGTTTACTATAGTATTCAGGGACCTAATATCATGCTATGGACATATTAAATACTCTATAGATATTTGCTGAATTAACAAATAAATGTCCTTTGTGATGTTTTTCATTTCCTCCACTACTTCTTAGCTACAGGCATTGAACAGTAAATTGGTTAGAAATAACCCTTAAGTTTTTTAAATCATAAGCAAAGCAGAGATTCATTCTAGAAATATCAGATGAGGACTTTTCTAGCAGAGGTCATAGTGAGAAGTATGTGTGTATATATGTGTGTGTGTGTGTGTGTGTGTGTACACACACACACATATATTTGCCCTGAGCTGAAAAAAAGTTTAGGGCTATGTTTGACTGCAGCAGTTGCCATTGAAAAAGCTATTGAAGCATGCTCACTTCAGTTAGTTATTTTATAGCTTTGTTCCAGTTGTACAGAAGAAGTGTATTTATGATAGAAAAAAATACAATTCTTCCTTCTATTGATTTTTGGAGGGTAGAACAATTTAAAAGTTGCTGAATTTGACTGAAATGCCAGAAATATAAATTTTATAAATAATTCAATTATAGGATGGAGGTCTTACTCATGCAAAATAAGGTCTCTGGTCTATGATCAATCACCTACTTAGGACAATATGCTCCTAGACTTTTCTTATTTTCTCATTCTCATGAAAGTTTACTACTTGGGAGGCTGAGCTACTCAGGAGACTGAGAGAGGAGAAACACTTGAGCCCAGGAGTTCAAGGGTGCTATAAGCAGTGATTGCACCCCTGCACGCCAGCCTGGATGACAGAGTGAGACTCTGCCTTTAAACTAAATACATATATACATACAGTTTGATCTGTATCCCTTTTCTTTTGGACCGTGTTTCTTGTCAGATTGTCGTTACATAAGTAAAACCAAGAAGTTGTAGTTGGAGACAGCTGTGGCTTAATGGAAAATCTTTGGGGTAAAAGTAAGGAAATCGAGGTTTACTCTGAGTCTTTCATGTGAGTAAGAAAAAAAAGCTTACATTTAAGTTAAAGTGTGTGAAATTAACTTTTAACTATACAACATGACAAAGATATTCATTAGCATCATTGTTACACAATGGTTCAATACATGAGATGCAGCTATAAACTGATGAGAATAATTCTTCATGTCACTTATGGAATGCGTTTTATTTCTTTTTGGAAAATTCTCATGTAAGGTCTCTTAAGTGATATGTGTACATTAACAAGACTGTGGATAGTGGAAAGAATTGGAATCAGAAGACCTGGTTTCTAATGCTGGCTATACTGTTTGCTAGTTTTATGATATGGACCAACCCCTTTTCTCTCTAAAATTATTGATTCATTTATATAAGTAAGACAAAAATGACAGAGCATTTCTGAAATACAAAATACTGAGTGTTGGTTAGAAAGCGTTCTATTACTAATAAGGAATTAAAATGATGAATCATAATAAAATGCTAGGTACTGGTACATATGGTAAGGAGTCAAGTCTCCGAACCTCAGCCTCCACTCCAGACACCCAGCGAGCAGCTACTGTCACTTCCACCCTGGAACCTAGTGTTAGTCATGCATGCATAATGCCTGTATAAATATACTTGTATGACAACAAAAGGAACCGTGTTTTATGTGTGTGCCCACTATATGCCACTCAGAATTTTGTGAACTGTTTCTTTCAATTCTCACTTCACACCTCAAAAATAGATACTATTTCCTTACCTTTTACAGGTGAGGAAATGAAGACCAAAAGAGGTAAAGTCAGTTGATTAAAGTTACACAGTTTCTAGGCAGCAAAGAAATAATTGAATCCCAGGCTTATTGAGTTTAAAGTCTAATGAAGTTACCCAGTATACTCAGGGCCTAAGCACCTAAGAGTGTCTACAGAGATCTGGACATATGTTCTGTGTATGACACTTACATTGTCTAATATTTTAAGGCCATATATGTATTTACTGCATAGATTTCCTCTTTATTTTATTTATATTTTTAATGATTCATTACTCTGCACAAATGACTTCAGGAAAATCATATGAAAAGAATCGGGCTCCATGAGATCATCTATAGAATGGCTAGGTTAAGTTATCTCCAGCTTTTATAGTTCTATAATTCTGTTAAGGGAGTTTTATAAGCACACTTTCTGTCTCAGTGTCTTCACGCTTTTTCTTGGCTTCCTCTAACAGCATAATACTATAGGATCAAAAAGAAAAAAGTAAAACACAACTTCTTAATAATGCATGGCTCCTGTATTAGTCAGGGTTCTCCAGAGAAACAGAATCAATATGAGATCGATTGATCAATCGATCGATAGATACAGACAGATAACAGACAGATAGATGACAGACAAACAGTATAAGGAATTTACTCATGTAATTATAGACGAGGGAAGTCCCAAGATCTGCACTCTGCAGGTTCAAGACCAAGAAGAGCCAGTGTTTCAGCCCAAGCCCAAATTCCAGAAAAAAAAACAATGTCCCAGCTCAGTGGTGAGAGGGAATAATTCCCTCATACTCAGCCTTTTTGTTCTATTCAAGTTTGTAATTGCTTAGACGATGCCCACTCAATAAGAGAGAAAAATATGCTTTACTCAGTTTAGGAATTCAAATGCTAATTTCATCCAGAAACACCCGGATAGTGTTTGACCAAATATTTGAACATCTACAGGCCCAGTCAAATTAACATATGCAGTTAACCATTATACCCCTTAAAGATTGTGCTGCATTGCTTAGAAAAGCTTTTCTTGGCCAAGCATTGAAAGCATCAGGAAAAAGAATGATGATATGGGCTTGGACTTCCTAAACATCATCAGTCAAGTCTCTCTAACCTCCTTCTGGAGAGCCAGAATAAGACCTGGAAGTGAGCTAACTTTGAAGGTGATTTATAGTACCTCCTCTGAATGTAATTAAAAATAGGCAATATTAAACCATAAAATAGGTACAAAGTAATTGAAAGAAATCTTCTCAGGAAGATTTTTAATACTTAAAATTTGAAGGTGCTCCCTTTTTTGTGATGTTCTCAATATGCTTCCCAACACCGTCCTGTTCCCACAGAATGAACATCCAAACTCAATCCAAGTCATAATTGATTCAAGGCAGAAATCTTGTGTGAAATTCTTCCATCTGTCATGTTTTGGATTTTGCATTTTTACCTTTTTTTCTGAAAGCTCTTCCTGTTTTATTTACCAAATAGCATATTCTTCCTTTAGTTACAACAATGAAAACCCATAAATTCATGTTATTCAGTGGTAAACACATAATGTTGCATTCTAATTTTCCAAAAGAGAGAAAAAAAATGGTTAATAAAATTGGAATACTCATGGATGTCTCTGATACCAGCTGACTTGGAAAGGTAAACATCTCAGTCACAACTGAAACCTTGCATGTGACTCTCAGGAATGTAATATTAAATTCCTCTCTTAAACCCTTCAGATCGTTATTTCCATTTCACTTTTAGGTAAAGTAACATCAGTGATTTTTTTCATTTGATTATTCCTTTGATTACTTTCATGAATAGAATGGCAATGGATATGTCCACTGTGGAAACATTTGAATAAATAGTTGCTGAAATTGCATCATAGGAAAATAGATATAGTATAATTCCATGCTGAAAAGATTGTCATATGTCCTATACAGAGTCTTTGAGTAATAAGTATCATTTAGTCTTGTGGCGATATATTTGCTCATTTATTCTTTCACCGTGTTCAACAAATACTTATTGAGTGGCTACTGTGTGCTAAGCCTCTAGGCTCTAGGGCTACATCAGTGAACAAAATATACAAAACCTCTGCCCTCAGGAGCTTATAATCTAGTGTAACTTCCATGGTATTTTGCATTTACATATGTATCTCTCCAGGTGCCCTCAGTCCAGGGAGAAGGCACCACTGATTTGTTCTCTAGAACTTTATCTTATCAGACAGATGAGGTTAAAAATACCATACCACTCAAAATGAAACAATGTGTATCTCCCAATGCATGGTAAGATAGGCCATGGGCATTGTAAGATTTAATAATATTTAATAATTTAATAATAAATTGTTACTATTAGAATAGAATATGAAAGGAGGAAAGATTAATACCAAGATATGAAGAATATTTTTTTCAAGCAAAGAGAGTAGCTGGGAATGAGCAAAGAAATGATACAATAAAATGGGTGCCAACAAAATAGAAAGAATGAATAAGACCTGCTATTTGATAGCAAAAAAAAACGGAAGAAGAAGAAAAGAAAAAAAGATGCAATGAAGCTTGGAAAAAGTCTGTTACCTAGATTTGATTAAGGGCATCGGCTGACTAGTAGAAAGATGTAAAGGGAATAGTTTTAATGAAACAGTGAATCAGAAATGTGATTTCAGTCATGTTATTCTGCCTTACTTAAAGGGAAGAAGGTCTAGAATCAGAGTTGCTGGTAGAGAGTACGTTTCTGCAATTCAGGCCAGAGATCATTAAGAGTGTGTAGAGATGGAAAGGAAGAAATGACTATTATAGATGTTGTCGAATTAGAAGTATGTGTGGGAGGTGTATGAGGCAACAAAGATGACAAAAACTTGCTTCTGGTACATCAAAGATAGTGGGATCTCCTACAATGATGGAAAAGTTACGTTTAAAAGGTGAATTCTATTTGTTTAAATTTATTTTTAACTTTAATACAGGCATTATTTAGTCTTTCTTATGGAGAAGTATTAATTGTCATCAGAACGTTAGAACTTTATGATTTTTGTAAGTTGCGGTGAAAATACGAAAATGCATTATAGAAAGATTTTAGTTTTTTATCTGGAAAAGGAATAGTTAGCCATACTGGTAACAGTATTGGTTGATACTTCCATAGATTTGGTAAAATAAATATGGGCCTTTGATTTTTATTCATGTTTCTGATATATTTAATATATCCCTAAATGTAACTCTAAATACACATAGTAAAGAAAGTTCTAATGATGGTTTTAGCATTCATGGTGTAGTGTTCCTGCTTTGAAATTTTGCTCAAGGCAATTAAGAGTTTGTATAAATTGCATTGTAATTTAAATAATATAAATAAATGTAATTATAATTTTTCAGTAATTTATGATAATTATTTACTTTTTTCTAGAACACTTTATAGTAGAATTCAATTCAAACAGTATTCAGTGCTTACCAATAATAATGCTGTGTAAGAACAATGATAGAATTACTCCAAATAAGAGCTAACAGTTGTGAACACTTACTGTGTACCTACCATTGGACTAAGTGTTTTATCTTATTTAATAATAGATACATTATTGTCCCTGTTTTACTGATTGAGATACTATGTCACAGAGAGTTTTTTTATTGTAACTAGATTTGCAGTAAGTCAGATTTTGAACCCAACAATTTAAACAAATATGTTAGGCAATACTAGGCTGGGTGTTGAAATGTGGAAAAGAAGAATTAAAAAACATTTTTGAGTTGTATACATTTCAAATCGTTTTCTCATGGAAAGTTTTTCCTTATCCATATAACAAGCATGTCAGGCAGTCAGTCAGGTGTTATTATATCCCTTTCAAACCGGAAGCCCTGGCTCAGGAAGATTAATGAATTGTGAAAGTCAAACTGTTTTTAAGTGGCCAAGTAGGAATTTTAATGCTATTTATTTGTTTTCTTTTTAAATTATATTAGCTTCAATGAAAATAGAAAGGCATGAAGTGAACCTGAAGCCAGGTTCTCAGAATCTATTGTGCTTAAAAATTCCTGGGGCATTTATTTAAAATGAAGATACCTGAGCCCAAATTACAGAATCTCAAATCCCAGATGATTCTGATGAACTGGGGTCTCCATTTGTTTTTTGACAAAATACCACCTCACAGGTAGAATTTAAGTGGGCTGAGACGATGGCAGGATTCCAGTTGACTGAAGACACAGAAGTAGAAATCATAAGGTAGGTTTAAGAAATCAGACAAGTTGATGGAACAGAGGTTTTGCAGAGGTAAGAATGAAGGGTATGATGGAAAATAGGCTAGAATTAGTCCATGGATGTCCAAATTGCAGGCTCATACTCACATCTGTTTATATGTTTCTATTTCACTCTTGGGCTTGGGAAGGCCTGAAAAAGTTTTGAACATGTTCAGTGTGTCATGATGATTAAAACTACAAGTGGTATGAAGAATGGCTGATAAAGCCAATTTAAAATTGTGTAGTTTTTATGGATTGGTTTTGTTTTGTTTTTGTTGTTTTGAGATGGAGTCTGGCTCTGTTGCTCAGGCTGGAGTGCAATGGCGCCGCCTTGCCTCACTGTAACCTGTGCCTCCTGGGTTCAAGTGATTCTTCTGCCTCAGCCTCCCAAGTAGCTGAGTCTACAGGTGTGTGCCACCACACCTGGCTAATTTTTTGTATTTTTAGTAGAGACAGGTTTTCATCGTGTTAGCCAGGATGGTCTCAATCTCCCCATCTGGTGATCCACCGCCTTGGCCTTCCAAAGTGCTGGGATTACTGGTGTGAGCCACTGTGCCTGGCCTAAATTGTGCCGTTTTAAGAGAGATGTTATGAACCTAAGGTGAGTAGGATGTTACAATTGGTAATGGATGGAATGGAAAATACTTAATCAGGCCTACTATTAATCAGAAATTAACTATGAAAAACAGTAGAAAAACAAATGCAATGAGCTTTTTAAGTTTGAGATTGAGTATATACTCCAGAGGGGAAAACATTTGAAAATTATCCCCATCCTGTTTCAAATTTCTGAAAAATGTCAACAGCAGCTATGTCTTTTGCCTTGATTTTATTTATTTATTTAGAGACAGAGTCTCACTCTATTGCCCAGGCTGGAGTGGAGTGGTGTGAGCGTGGCTTATTACAATCTCTGCCTCCCAGGTTCAAGCAATTATCCTGCCTCAGTCACCTGAGTAGCTGGGATTAGAAGCGCCCACTCCCACACTTGGCTAATTTTTGTATTGTTGGTAGAGACAGGGTTTCACCATGTTGGCCAGGCTGGTCTTGAACTTGTGACCTCAAGTGATCCACCTGCCTTGGCCTCCCAAAATGCTAGGATTACAGGCACGACCCACCACGCGTGGCCTGGACTTTATTTTTTAAATGTGTTTTTATTTTAGGTTGTACTTATTTTCAAGTGTGTGATAATTGTGAGGCTTGGCAGATCTCTACTTTGTGATATGTTGGGTTCACCTAGCAGTTTTGGAATTTCTAATAATTGAGGGTCAATTATTTGGATTTTTGGATCTTCTGTACTACATTATCTTTCTCTACGGCCATGGGGCCCTACCACATCTACAGGGTGCATCAAGAAATAAGGGTTTGTAGGATTTGCAGAGCAAGTTCTTCCATTCATAGATCCTTTTTACGAAAATCAAGTTTCCAGTAAGTGAAAACTCTCATGTGGCTTAGACATGACAAATATTTAGGGGGTACCATAAGAGTTTGAGTTGGGTGGAGGTGAGTCAGGCAAGCAGAGCATTCCAGAAACACACTGCAAATTTTGGCAAGTTGTGTCTCTCATAATATCTGTCTGCTTAAGTGGAACCAACAGACATAGATTCCTTAGTGAAGCAGAGGGCAGAATTAAGGGAAGAACAGCCAGCTTTGGCCAAGTGTTAGGTACAATTAATGGTTTTCACTTTATAAAAACTTCCTGAGAAATGCTGGTAGACAAGGGATCACTGGGGAGACAAACAGCATCCTGAGGTCACAGTAATAAAAAAATTGATGGCGATGATCAGTGAATTCATTTACGTTTTTACTATTTCTATGGATGAATGATAGAAAAAAAGAAAAAGATTTTTTTTACATGAGCGTTAGGAAGAAGAATGCTTCCTCCTATTTGATAAAAATGAATTAAAGACTATGTGAGATAAATTGGACTTCCCCAGAGCCATTATATTTTTCTTCCTAATTGACTGCACTGAGGCAAGCTGAACATTCGTGACTTTATGCATACTTCTAAGGGTGCCATCAGTCAGGTCAGTGGTTCACAAATCTGCCACACATTAGAATCTCCTGCGGAGCTTTAAAAATGCCTGGGCCACACCCCAAGAGAACCTAATTTAATTAGTCTGAGCTAGATTTAGGCTATGGATTTTTTCTTTTAATCTTAAGTTCCCAGTTGATTTTAATACGAAGCCAGAGTTGAAAACCACTGAGAGAGATAAGTGTCAGCACTTCAGTGCTCACTGGCAGGAAACCATGTTTTTCATAGAACCAGTGACTCTTCCAAGTACTGAGCAAAATGCACAGTGAGAGTGGAAAAATTGGGAAAAGGAACTGGATTCTCTCTATTTTTTTTTAATTTGTAAGGTTCTGTTACTTGGCTTGATATAGTCACAAGAAAAGAGAAATACTTGGCGTGCTGTGAATTTGGCCTAGGCGGCAGTACTCAACATCCTGGTATGAGAGAAAACTTCCTAATTTGGGTGTCTGTTATACACCAAGTTTCCATTATATCAATATTCCTATTTCTTTCTTTTTCTCTTAAAAAAACAAGATTCTAAAATTCCTGTAAAAGTTTTGAGTTATTTTCCTTTTAACATATAGTACAGCACTCAAACAGAAGTGTGAAATGTTCATGAAACAAAGCAAATTCTTGCGTAAACACTGTGCAGGTCAAGAAATGAAATACAGGTAGCATCCCAGGACCCTTCTGTGTTCCCTCTCCTAATCAGTACACTGATATCCTGATTTTTATGGTCACATTAATTTTTTTATTAATATTTTTACATAAACTAAGGAAGCATTGCTAAATATTAGAGTTCTGCTAAAATTTTCATTTAAAAATTTATGTAAATGGAATCTTACAGCACATACTTTTTTGTGTCTGGCTTCTTTTAAATGTCATGCTTGTTTGAGGTAATGCATTGGTCTGCTATTTTTTGTTGCTGTAAAATCTTACAGTTTTAAAGATATTACAAAATATGTATCCCTTTTCCTGTCCATTTATATGAGACAGTGCTGTTATTTATTATTACCAAAAAGCGTACCAATAAATTATGTACCTGTCTCTCAGTACACATTTCTGAGGAGTGTATAATCTTAGAATGACATTGCTGGGAAGGTATGGCTAGCCCTAATTTAGAAGGTAATGATAATTTTTCCCAAAATTTTTTATACTAATGTTATACCCCTACAAGCAATATATGAGCATTTCTGCTACTCTACATCAAGAGTCTGCAAACTATGGTTCACCATCCAAATCCAGCCTGCAACTGATACTTAAAATTAAGATTTTTTGTATATTATACTTTTAAGTTCTGGGATACATGTGTAGAACGTGCAGGTTTGTTACATGACTATACACATGCCATGGTGGTTTGCTGCACCCATCAGCCCGTCATCTACATTAGGTATCCCTCCCCTCCCTCCCCTGGCCCCACTTCCCAACAGGCCCCGGTGTGTGCTGTTCTCCAGGGAGATTGTTTTGTAACAGAGCCGTGTTCCTTCATTTACACATTGTCTCTAGCTGCTTTTGTGGTACAGCAGCAGAGTTGAGTATTTGTGACAGAGACCATATAGCCTGCAATACCTGATATAATTGCTATTCATCACTTCACAGAAAAAGTTTGCCAACCTCTGCTCTATAGCGTAGCTCACTCTTGGTGTGGTCAGGCTTTTTCTGTTTTGCCATTTCTGCTGGATATGTTGTGTAATTTCCTTGTGGTTTATTTGCATTTTCCTGATTGTTTGTCATGTTGAACACCTTTTCTGTATATTTTTCGGCCATTTGTATAGCTTCATTTTGTGAAGCCTCTTGATCACTTTTCTATTGGGTTTTTGTCATTTTTTTTAATTCAGTGCTTTCTAAAATCTGGTTTTGAACTCCCTGCTGGGCATACAGCTATTATTTTCTCCCACTCTGTGGCTTACCTTTTTATTCTCCTAATGATGTATTTTCATAAATAGGACTTCTATTTTTTGATGTAGTCAAACTTAAGATTTTGTTTTTGGTTATAGCATTTTGCATCCTGTTTAAGTAATCATTTTTTATCCTAAATAATAAATGCTCTCCTATACTCCAATAATAAATACTATTTTATAGATCTTCCCAGGGGACATTTGTCAATGTCTGTGGACATGTTTGGTTGCCACACCTGAGGGTGTGCTACTAACATTTTGTGTGTAGAGATCAGGGATGCTGCTAAATGTCCTACAATGCATAGGACAGCCCCCACTCCCCACCCCACACCCTGCAAAGACTTACCTGACCACAAATGTCAGTAGTACTGCCATTGTTGAGAAACCTAGACCTAAAAGATTTATTGACTTACATTTCACATTATGATCTGTAATTTAATACAAGTTGATCATCTATGGTAAGTTGGTTTTATGAGTTGTATGAAGTAGGATTCAAGTTTCACTTTTTTCTGTATGCATATTTGATTGCCTCGGCACCATGTACTAAAACAACTATCCTTTCCCATTACATCTGCGTTGCGATAAGTCAACTGTATCTCTACACAAAGTTCTCTGGGCTTTCCATACTATTTAATTGTTCTATTTGTTTGTCCTCATACCAAACGCTTTCCTTAAATATTATAGCTTTACATAGGTCTTGATATAAATACAGCATTTACTCTCAACATATTCTTAGACTAGATAAAGAAAATGTGGCACATTTACGCCATGGAATGCTGTACAACCACACACACACACAGCAAATAGTTTCATGTCCTTTGCAGCAACACTGATGAAGCTGGAGGTCATGACCCTAAGTGAACTAGTGCAGGCACAGAAAACCACATACTGCATGTTCTCACTTATAAATGGGAGCTAAATATTCAGTACAAATGGACACAAGAAGGGAATAACAGACATGGGGGCTGATTTGAGCGTGGAGGATGGGAGGAGGGTGAAGGTGGAAATTCTACCTCGCGGGCACCATTTTTATTACCTGGGGGACAAAATCTGTAAACCAAATTTTTGTGACATGCAATTTACTTGTATAACAAAAATGCACCTATACCCCTGAACATAAAAGTTAAAAAAAAAATTCTTTCTCAAGAGTGGCTTGACTCTTCTTGGTCCTTGCATTGTCTATAAGTTATAGAATCATGTTGGTAAATATATACACAATCATCTTATTTTTATATCAGAATTATATTGATTCATTTGTTGGAATAAAATTGACATTTTTAGGGTACTGAATCTTTAAATGCATAAATACGGCATATCTCTTTATTCAGGTAATATTTTTTTATTTTTATGTTTTCTACTTTATAGTCTAAACATCTATTTTTATATTTTTATGCACATTTTACATTTTGTTGCTATATAAACGTTCTCTTTTTAAATTCCATTTTCTAGTTATTTCTATATAGAGATACAAATTGATTTTTTTGGGTATTGACATCACATCTAGCAACATTTCTAAGTTTACTAATTCTAATAAGTTACATATACATTCATAATCATATTGTCTCTGAAAAGCAAAATTTCTCTCTCTTTTCCTCCCGAATTCCAGTAGCTTTAACTTCCTCTTACCCCTCTTCCTTCACTTTTAGGAATTATTCTCCAAAATTATTTCAGTATAGGCAATCATGTTTATTCAGTGAACATACTGTCAAAAGTAGCTATGATTATGGAAATTTTTCTGAGCAATTTTTTATTCAACAAATATTTAATGGGCATCTACTATGTTCTAAGAATTTTGCTAGACACCAGTAAAATTGCAGTGAAGAAATCATAATCTGGACTCAGAGAGTTTACATTTTAGTGGAAGGAGATAAATTGAAAACAGATAAATTACAAAAACTTAATTGCTCCATATACATCCTTCTGACCTTGCCTTTAGTTTACTAATTTTCATATCAATTGTATAGTCTGCTGTTCAATACATCCTTTGAATTATTAAGATGGGTAACCATATTGTTCAGTTCTAGAATTTCAATTTAGTTCCTTTCAAATCTGTTCTTTCTTTTATAGTTCCCATTTCTTTGCCAAAATTCCTAATTCTGTATTTTATTTCTTGAGTTATTTTAAAGTCTATGTAACTTAACTGTGCAATCTAAAGCACCTATGTGTGTGTTTTTTTTTCTATTCTTTTTATTGATTCTTGTCTGCCTTCTTGTATAACTGGTCATGTTTTAATATATGTGAGATATGTTTCTGAAAATATTGTGTAGAAATGTTGGGTCTTAAGATAATTTTTATCATCCTTCATAGAGGATTTTTAATTCTATTGCTTGCCTGAGGGTACTGAAAATTTTGAATCACCTTTATTCATTTCCAGGATTGAAGATGATTGGAAGTGGGAGGATTTCTCTACTTTTGATTAACTCTTATTCTCAGGGAGAGAGAGTCCTTTCAGATCCCAACCCAAAAGAGAGAGGGCTCACAAGGGATCACTTCTTGCTGACTCCTGAGCATCTCACTATGCCCTTACCAAGAGAAGGTGCCAATGTTTCCTCTTAGCAACTTTGTCAGGAATCAATAAATACTGCCAGAATACTGGCACCGCCTCCCTGAGTTTCTTTTCTTCTCCAAATCCTAAACCAGTAATCCTTCCCTATCTTGTCAGATAGCCACTTCCTTCAGATGCTTTTAGAATGTATTCTGCTTTCTTAGATGCACCCAGTAAAAGAGTTGCCTAGAATTACCTAGTTCATTATTGCTGGAGGGGAAGTGTTAATGATTTTTTTTTAATGTAAGAGGCTGAAGAGTGATGGAACTGAAAATTCTCAAAATGCTTATTTTTTGAATATTTTATGTACATTTTTAAAAAGTTATAAACTATGTATATATGCATATTTTTGATGCTATTAAATTTACATAGATTTAAATTAGAATTTAGGATCTGTTTACTTATGTACTATGTCATTAAAATATAAATCTTGTATCTTAAATTTACCAAGAGATTCCTTTTATTCATTTCATTCTCAAATGAAATATACTTAATACAAAATTATTATATCACCTTTGTGTCTTCCCATTGCAATGTTAAGTACATACAACCCAGGATCTTGTCTGTTTTGTTGGCTCTTATACATCAGTACCTAGTGAAGTGTCTGGCCCACATTAGGGAAGCAAATGAATCTTTGCTAAGTGAATGAATGCCATGTACAAACTATTTGCTTCTATAATCATGTCCTCTGCACTACTTTTGACAAGTTGCATGTTTGGTAAAAATGGTTGAAGATCATATTAGACAAATTTTCTAACATAAAGTATTAAACACAGTTGAGTGTTAGACCATTTTTCATGATTTACTGGGTACTAACTTTTTGCAAATATGTATTTTTTAAGCCTAAAATTTTGCAAAGTATGGTAGGAGCCATACATAATCTGAATGATACTTAGATTCTTGATAGAAAATAGTAAAACTTTTTGAAGGAAATCTGTGGATAATTACCAAGAGTCTTTGAAGCATAGATAATGGCGTACATTTTTTGTGGGACAATTTTCAGACCTTGGAAACAAAGATTGCCTTCCCTGTCTAGAAATGTAGGATGGGATATTTATTTTTAAATCCTCAATAGAAAGCTTCTCTGTTGGTGATATTTAGAAAGTCTCAGAAATTCACAATACTAAGATAAACATAAAAACCTTTTTTGCCAGGCTCTGTGGCTCACGCCTATAATCCCAGTGCTTTGGGAGGCTGATTGTCTAAGCTCAGGAGTTCAATACCAGCCTGGGCAACGCAGTGAAAACCCATCTCTACTAAAATACAAAAAATTAGCTGGGTGTGGCGGCGTGCACCTGTAGTCCCAGCTACTCAAGAGGCTGAGGCAGGAGAATTGCAAGAACCGGGGAGGGTGAGGCCACAGTGAGCCAAGATGGCGCCACTGCACTCCAACCTGGGCAACAGAATGAAACTCTGTCTCAAAAAAAAAAAAAAAAATTATTATCCTAAAATATTAGGAAACCCCCCAAGTTAATTATCTCATTAGTGAAACAGTGTGATATCCCCCAAAATATTGTTTTAAACACAACTTAAAGTTTAATACATTTTGCAGTGCCTGGACTGAGAAATATAAAACAAAGTAAAACAAAACAATGGCAAAGAGAATTAGTAACACTACTTCATTTCTAGGGCTTTGAAAGAAATAATAGCTGTCTAAAATTACTGAGTATTCTTATTAAGCCAGCCTCTGACTAGCTGGATTCAGTGTAGACCTGTACCTTTTCCCGATTCATTCATTACCACCATGGGGGTGTGTGTATGTGTGTGTGTGTGTGTGTGTGTGTGTGTGTGTGTGTGTGTAATTCTATGTAAATAGGTATGTTTTACAGTTTTACTGAGGCATAATTAACAGGCAATAAGTTGTACATGCAGTGTAAAAATTGGTAAGTTTTGATGCATGTACATACTTAAGAAACCATCACCAAAATCAAGATAAATATATTCATCACCACTGAAAAATTTCTACATATGCCTTTATAATCCTCACTTCTGTCCTCCCCATACCACCTGAGCTGTTCCAAGGCAACCATTAATCTTTTTCTTTTTTTCTCTATGAACTAGTTTGCGTTATTTCATGATATTTTATAAATTGACCATACAATAGGTATGTATTCTTTTTGAGTCAACATATTTATTTTAAAATGTGTCCATGTTGCAGCGTATACCAATATTTAATTTCTTTTTATTTCTGATTAGAATTCCACTATATAGGTACATGACAATTTTTTAATCCATTTAGCTACTGATGGACATTCAGATTGTTTCATCCTTGAAAATATGTGTCCATACAAAGACTTGTACATAATGATGCTAGAAGATTATGCACAGTCTTTGCATGGTCATAGACTGTTTCTCTTGGGTTAATTCCCAGTGGTAGAATGGCTGGATCATGTGAATTGTTGTATGTTTAATATGTTTTTGCCATTTTATATTCTTACAAGTAGTGTATAAGAATCAGATATTCTCTGCATCCTTGGTAATTTTTTTTATTTGAGTTATTTTAAGAGGCACATAGTGCTATATAATTGTGGTTTTAATAAGCATTTTCCTTATGACTACTGATGCTGCTCATCTTTTCAAGTACTACTTTCCCTCTATATATCTATATATCTTCTTTCATGAAGTTTGTGTTCAAATCCTTTGCCCAATTTTTCTTGTTTATTTTCTTCTTCTTGTGCTTTTAATGTTATGTATATCGGATACAATTACCTTATCAGATATAATGATTTATAGATTTTGCTACCATTGGTGGCTTAACATTTCATTCTATGAATAATGCTTTGATGATGAAGTCAAATGTATCAATTATTTCTTTTATAGATCAAGCTTTTGATGTCATTTATGCCAAACTCCAGGTCACAAAACTTTCATATTTTCTTCTAGAAATTTTATAGTTTGAGGATTTACATTTAGGTTTATGATTTGTTCTGAGGTAATATTTTGTTTGTTTCAAGAGTTGATGTTCATTCTTTTAAGTATGGAGATTTTCCATTGTTGTAGCACCATTTATTGAAAAGCCTATTTTTTTTCTTCACTGCTCTGTGCGTTTGTCTAAAGTTAGTTGTCTATAGATATGTAGGTCTATCCACTTTCACTGATACATCTTTATATCAATACGTCAATGTATTAATTTCTATAACTTTTTATTGAAATCAGATGTAGTTGTCTTCCAGTTTTCTTCTTTTTCAAAGGCTGTTTGGTGCTTTTCAAACTTTTGTATTTCCATGCAAATTTCCGAATAATTTAGTTAGTTTCTCAAAAATATCTTGCTGGGATTGGGATAGGGATTGCACTAAAGCTATAAATAAAGTCTGAGGGAACTGATATTCTAATAACATTAAGTGTTCTAGACTATAAAGGTAATATATTGCCCCACTTACTTTATCTTCAATTTTTCTCAGCAATGTTTTGTACCTATAAATATACATATTTTTCAGATCCATTGATCAAATTTACCCCTAAATATTTCATATTTTGGTCATGCTGAAAACGGCATTTTTATTTCAATGTATGATTGTATATTGCTAATATATAGTAATTCAGCCAATTTTTTATATTGACATTGTAATTTATGGACATACTAAGCTCATTTATTAGATCCAGAAACTCTTCTTGCAGATCCATGGGATTTTCTACATAGATAATCATGTTGTCTCAAAAGATAGTTTTACATTTTTCTGTTGAACCTGAATACTTTGTTCTTTGTTTTATTGCATTGCACTGATTAGAACCTCAGTACGTGTTGAATAAGAGTGCTGAGGGTAGATATTTTTGTCTTTTTCCTGATTTTAGGGGGAAAACATTCAGCGTTTTACCATTAAATATGATGTCAGCTGTAGGTTTTTGGTAAATGCTCTTTATTATGTTGAAAAAGTTTCCTTCTATTTCTTCTTTGTCAACAGTTTTTATCAGAAATGTATAAATAGATTTTTATAAAATGCCTTTTTTATCAAGATTATATTTTACTTTGATAATATAAATTATATTGATTTTTGAGTTTTAAACAAATACTTGCTACTGCATTCTTAGAAGATTATCCATTTTATGTAATGCTGGATTCTATTTGCTACAATTTTGTTTAGAATTGTTATATCTATGTTTATAAGAGATATTGGTCTATAACTTTTTTTACTTGTTTTCCTTGACCAATCTTGATAGGAGGGCAATGCTGCCCTCAAAAAAGGAATTGGGAAGTAGTCCTTCCTCTTAAATTTTCTGTAAGACTTTTTATGGGATTGGTATTTTGTTTTTGCTAACTATTAGGTATAAATCACCAGTGAAGCCATTTGTACTTGGAGTTTCTTTTGTGGAAGATTTTTAACTACAATTTCAATTTCTTAATATTTGTAGGTTTGTTTGGTTTTCTATTTCTTCCTGACTGAGTTTTGGTATTTTGTATCTCTCAAGGAAATTTGCACATTTCATCTGTTTAATAAGTGTTTGAATATTTTTGTGCCAAGTTGTTTGTATCATTTTAATAGCTGTAGAATTTGCAATGATGCTACCCTCTTATTTCTGATATTGTTAACTTGTTTATTTTAAATTATGATTCATAATAAGCCTGACTGAATATTTACCAACATTATCGATCGTCTCTAAGAATCAGCTTTAAAAAAAAAGAATCATCATGAGGTTTTGAGTGAAAAAAACAAACAAACTCAAAGTGCTTTTTCCATTCTCTCACTCAACAATAATCAACACAGAAGACTTCTGTGGCCAAATACCTGGGGATTTCTCTCCACCAACAGGCAAGCAATGCATTCTCCAGCAGACAACAGTTGGGCATCCTTTAATTTAGTTCAGTCCACCTGTCGATAACATCAGGTCCCACAGGTTTGTTTAGGGCCCAGTCTCATAAGACTACCCCCACTTCGGATGCTAATAGCAAGCGCCTGGTGGTTTGCCTATGCTTCTGACCAACTGACTACAAATTGAGGATCCTACTCTCCCTTCTTGGAGTTGATTAATTTTCTAGAATGACTCACTGAACTCAGGACCACACTTAACTTGCACTTAATGACTTATTATAAGCTATATTACAAAGGATACAGATGAAGAGATACATAAGGCAAGGTATAGGGGATGGAGTGTGGAGCTTCCACGCTGATGCCTGTTACACCACCCTCCAAGAACCCACATGTGTTCAGCTATCCAAAAGTATCCAGAAGCTCTGTGAACCCTGTCCTTCTGGGTTTTTATAGATGCTTCGTTATGCAGGCATGATTGATTAAACCAATGGCCACTGATAATCAATTTTACCTTCATCCCCGATTTCTCCTAGATGATTGGAGGGTGAGACTGAAAGTCCCAATCCCTTATTCCTGCCTTGGTCTTTCTGGTAGCCAGCATTCATCCTGAAGCTACCGAAGGGTTGTCACCCATCAGTCAACTCATGAGCATACAAAAACCCATCGCTTTAGACATTCTAAGGATTTTAGGAGTTATATGCCTGGAAATGCAGTCAAAACAGCTATGTATTTTAATAATAGCATAGGTTTCATTAATTTTTATATGTTTAATTTGCTTTTTTTGCTAGTTTCTCATGGCAGAATGTTAAAATCTTATCTTCTCCTCTGTGACTCCAACAACACAAATATTAGATCTTTACTTATAGTCCTGCATGTCCCTGAGCCTCTGTTCATTTTCTTTTATTTTAGTCTATTGCATAGCATTTCTCCTTCTGGAAATATAGAGTAGACAATACATTTTCCTATTTCTCCCACTAAGGATAAATGAAACCTCTGAACATAATACAAACAAGCATAAGAAAACCTGGAAAGGTCAAGAGAAGAGGCAACCTTCTCTATTCCCAAAGAATTACATGGTCAGTATGGCATTGAGTAACCTGACTTTTCTTTATAGTTCAAATAATTTAACCTGGGTAACAACAGTTTATCTGGGTCATAAAAAAAATCTCGTCATCTAAATTATATGTATACTTTTCTGGCATGAAATTTGGAATTCAGTAGCACCTCATTAAAGTGGTATCAGGCCAGGTGTGGTGGCCCATACCTGTAATCCTAGCACTTTGAGAGGAGGCCAAGGCAAAAACTCAGGAGTCTGAAACCAGCCTGGGCAACATAGCAAAATCCTGTCTTTACAAAAATAAAAATTAGCCCAGCATGATGGCATGCACCTGTAGTCCCAGCTACTTGGGAGGCTAGAGCCAGAGGACTGCTTGAGCCCAGGAGGTTGAGGCTGCAATGAACCACGATAGTTTCACTGCACTCTAACTTGGGTAACAAAGCAAGACTCTCAAACAAACAAACTAATAATAAAAATAAAGTGGTGTCAGAGGAGACATAGTGAAGAGTCACGACATTCATTACCACTCAGCAGTGAAGAAACAACACCCCCACTCCTACCCCAGTGTGAAAAGGGAAACATGGGGAACAGTAATGAGGGACTCCTCCCCTCCAGCCAAGATGGTATTACTAGAGATCTAGTGGGGAGCCCAAACTCTACCCTTACCCAGCAGTTACAAGAAACCCTCCCCTCAACAGACCAGGATGTCAGCATAAGCCAAGTAGAGAAACTGTACTTTTACTCCCACTTAACAGCAAAGAGATAGTTTCATGCATGCTTCACGCAGTGGAGCAGTGTCAGAGGAGACCTGCTGTAACCTACAAATAAAAGAGGTCTAGAATCTTACAATACCAAATACTCTTGTTTTCAATTAGAGAAATCACTTAGCATATTAAGAATTAGGCAGACATCAAAATGAATTAGAAAAGATGATAAATAGATGCCATACTGAGAGGACAGCTGTTAAATGATTTGACAGAGATGTTCAAATATCCATGACAAAGTGCTTTAACAAGCAATTATGAACACATCTGAAATAAATAAAAAATAGAATGTTTCAACAAAATCTGAAAGTCTTAACAAAGAAATAGAATACAGACAATCAAATGGAAGTTTCAGAATGAAAAAAAAATACGTTTAAAAACTCAATGGTTGTCCTCAAAAGCAAAATAGAGAACACGGAAGAATCTGTGTACTTGAAGATAAAACAATATAAATTAACCCCTCTGAACAACAGAGAGAAATACACTGTAATATGTAAAAAGTATTTATATATACTATCATTTTCTGCTAATCTTGCTTATTTGTTTATTTGTTTATTAACTTTAAGGCATTTTGATATTTTTACTTTGGTTCTAAAGAAAAATCTTTTTCCCTAAAAATAGTGTAGGTGCTGCAAACCAAATGACCTAATATCATAATTAAGACATTGTAACTATTTAAAAATTTTGAGATTTCAGCCCTTCTACCCCGTGTTTTGTGACTTCCCCTTCAGGACATTCTTTATAGAACTCACACGCATATTTTAAACTGCACTGTGACCAAAGTGAACAAAGCCGTTTCCTCTCTCTCAGGCTTACTTTGGCCTGGAGTTGTCAAGTGAAAATTCCAGGGTCTCTTTCACATTCTCTATTTTACTTTCTCTTCTCATGCTGTCCAATAGGTATCAAGGAGCAGAAAGACATCCTGATGGGCACCAGCCAGATTTTCCTTTTTTTATGTTGAAATGTAAAGTTGTAATTAAAGAGAATGAGATTCAGAATCAGATAGACCAGGTTTTAATTCTTCCATTCTCCGTTCTTAACTGTGTCACACTGGACGAGATAGTTAATTGCTTGCTTATTATGACCCAGGTTTGTGTATACAAAAGTATAAAAGTTCAGCAACTTGAGAGACATATTAGACATTCAATATATTTCAGTTTCTCTTTCTTTTCTGGCCAAAAAAAAAGTTATGAACAATGTCTGTATGTATGTGGACTGTGTGTGTGTGTATGTGTGTGTGGTGTGTTCCATGTAACTCAGGGTACTTAAAAGTTCAGAGTAACTTGTAACAAACCAGTTTAAAGCCAGGCTAAGACAATATTTTATAAGGGAATGATTTATCTAGCTTTCTTTTCTTGAACACAAAATAATATTTTGTTGTAAGACAGGTGGAGTCTTCCAAGATCACTTTTAAATTCCCGCAGCATTGAACTCTGAAGATTATGGAGAATTTTGTTAGAATAACTGAACCCTTAATCTGAAATGGGAAACATATACATATATATATATATATATATATATATATAAATAAACATATATATATACACATATATACACATATATAAACATATATGTGTGTGTATATATGTATATATGATGTATATATATGTATACAGTTAACTTGAGCAAATAATATACAACAAACTAGAAATATCATGTAGTGCATGCCATTATTGTGCTTTCTCCTCATTCAGAAACCGAAATGATTTCTTATACCTTGTGTCCAAGATAATGAGGTGTTCTGTTTCTTTGAACTCTCCCTAACAATCTGTTATTCCAGTACTGATTATTGATGTCCCCTTAGCACTCTTATCCCATTTTGTCCTTAGTGGAATAACGGATCATTTGATTTGTTTCTTTTACTGGTGTTAAATCTTTTGCATATGTGAAATTCTCCTTACACATGTTCTATATCAAATGGTTTCTGAGGGAACTTTACATCTTTCTTACATGCTTTGCAAAATTCTTTAATATTTTTGGCCCAAGAAGGGTAATGGTTCTTTCTGAAATGAAAATCCATTGTCTTGAGTGTCTGTGTCCCATTCTGTGATTAGCATTTACTCTGCCCATTTTAATGTTGTTGCTTTTTAACTCAAACTGAGAGAAAATTAATTTGCCTCCATTTCTAAGCATCTGGGCCTCATCAAGGAATCTTCATGCACTTTCTCTCTCTCTATCTTTTGTATTTACATCTACTTCATTCTTCTCTAGTCTTGTTTGTCTTTCTCCACATTCCAACCTTCGCTGCTCTGTGTTATATGTAAAGTAATGTCTATTAATTTCATGGCCTAGAAGCACTGCTGGTGAATAAACAGTGAGTCTGAAGTCACATCTGATCACCTGCCATAGGATCAAACATGCCTAATACCAGATCTGTCATGACAGGTTTTCCAAGATTCCAGTGAGAAATGAAACTCAATAGCTGAAAGACTTTGTTCCCTGTAGTTTGGTGGGATTTATAACCAAGGTGCTCTGCTGCTAGGAAATAGGAACATTGCAGACACTTAGTTGCCTAAGACAGAGGCTACTGAATTCCAAATTTCACACCAGAAAAATGCACATACAATGTGTGTGAGGAGATTTCCATCTCTTTCTGTGACCCATCTTCACTCTTATTGCTACTCAAAAA
The DNA here is from genome assembly GCA_963573385.1 of Cacajao melanocephalus. Lineage (NCBI taxonomy): Eukaryota > Metazoa > Chordata > Mammalia > Primates > Pitheciidae > Cacajao > Cacajao melanocephalus. The sequence goes on along the minus strand of CAUYLG010046475.1, from coordinate 68,105 downwards.
AGCAGCAAGCTCATAATCCTGAAATGACCTATTCATTAAGAAACAATAGAAGACATAAAATATTTTACTGCAAATAGTACTCTACATTCCCTATTTGTTCCTTCTTGAATTATTTTTCAGATCCAGTAATACTTTCTTTTTTATATGGCATGGATGAGTTTTTAGAAGTCTCTCTTATCTTACTAAGGAGAGGAACAAAAAAAAGTAATTGTGATATCTTTGTATTTATAATACCTTAAACGGCAAGTGCAAGATTCTGAAGCACTGCTAAGTGTGTGAAAATTTTGCACACTGTCTTGTCAGCAAGATTTCTTCCTTTTTTCCCTGACTATTCTGGAATATAATCATTTTAACAGACTGTTCATATAGGGAAGAGAGGAACTGATGAAGAAGAATTAGAAAAAATATACTGTTAAGTTAGTCAGGTTGAATTACAGATCATTAAACTTTGTTATATACCGTTTAAAAAAGGAAAAGAAAAATCAAACAATAGCTTCAGAAAAATAATTACTTAAAAGGCAGGTTTTTGATGACAGCTTATGAAAAATCCAATCAAACATTCCGTTCTGTGGGCATTAATGCATTATGAAGGAATCCCTCTTGTTCTGACAGTTGAAGTAGGGAACCATATCCTTTGTCTTGGCCTTAGTCTCTGCATCGTTGCCTAGAAACACAGTCTCTAAGAGGCATTTGCCCATCAAAGTGCAGTTAAGGTAACACATTTGCTTTTCAAATGGAAATTATTAGAAAGAAGTGAAGTGAAGGTAGGTTAAACAAAATGAGTTTTTTGTTTATGCGTAGGTAGAGCCTAAAATTACTCACACTATCTGAGTACAAATACAGAAGAATTAAGTATAATCACAAAGAAAAGCGTAAAGCTATAGGGTGATTTCTTTTTTAAGAAAGCAAAATATATAGGCTTCTCAGTAGTTAAAATTGTTAAAGGAACCATATGTAGAAGCTCATTATCTGCACAGTAAAACAATTAACAGTTGACTACATGCCAAGCACTTTCTCTTTGAATGTTCCAACATTATCCCAGATTGGTTTTGATTGGCCAACTATTGCTAATCCATTTGCTTTGCAGGGTCACATCAAAGACATCCAAAGAGTCTGGTCAAAGGATGAGATTGTGTTTGTCTATGGATTATTTTATATTGTTAATTCTACTTTTGTATAGATTTGTCTTCCTTTCCATAAGAGAATTATTTTTTAATACTCAGAATAAAATTATAACTACAAATTTTACTCACTAGTATGAGTAGAATTTGTTGTTATGAGTAGAATTTGAACTAGAAAAAAAATAGATGGCCGCAATAAATATTTATATACATGCTATAAAATTCACTTCCTGTACTCATTTCTCATTAGAAGTTTAGTCATGAAGTAGCTTTCCAGGAAAATTCAGGGGATCATATAATAGCTGCCACTGTCAAAACTAAAAAAAAGAAAAAAAAAAACATACTTTTTCTCAGTTGGCCCCATTGTCCTTGAAGAAATATCCTGAGTGATTAATTCCTCTTGGTTTTCTGTCTAGAAAGTAGGAGTTTGTCTACTTCTCCCCACTGATATTCGTGTGCTTTACTCATGGGGGCTCTCGCTGTAACTGGTAACCAAAATCATGACCAAAAGAATATTAATATTAACTCTTTTAACTGCTCTCAAAAGGTTAGGATAGAAGATGGTTTCTGCTTCCAAAAGTGGTGTATATTAACATCCAAGTAAGGAATTAGTAGTGATTAAACATGGAGATGACTTCTCAGAGTTACCCAGAACCTATCCACGTGAAAGCATTTCTATTAGTGCACTTCTTTGGATGCCATCCATGCACAGCAGAAATGTTCAACTAAAATTGTATGTTGAATCAAACTTGGTTTATTACAATAACTCTAACAAAAACTTCACTGCAGCATTTTTAATAGGTTCTGAAGTAAATAAGTCACTATTACCATTTTTTTATTGTTTTGTACTAGCAAGGATAATCACTTGTGAGTCCATGTTGTAACATATATGAGGGTTAATGATGTGCTGTGGAAATTGTGAGTTCATTGTAAGGAAAGCAAATGGTGGGAGAGTGACTAGGAAGAATATGAGGAAAACTAATGAAAAATAAGGGTTATTTTAGTAAGGTTTGTACAGATTCATCTTCACACTGACTCCCCATTTTCAGAGATGAGTGTTCTGCCCTTCCTGCAGGGAAGGCATCCGTCTCATGGGAAACTTACTTATGTTCCTGCTTGATTTTAGGAAAAAAGAGAGAAGTCAGAGAGCCCTTCCTGCATCTGCTGTTTCTCAGTTGCCTTCTGTTCAAAATAGTAAATTTGCCAAAGTGGCATATTTTGGGGTGACATATTCTGATCCCCTTAAATAGTAAATTATTTTAAATAAATGAAGAATTGAATTAGAAGAGGGGATGAAGCAAGATGCAAATGAAATTGCTTATAGAATGACAGAAAAAATAAAAGTATAATTTGAGTGGTGTTAAATAGTTCATGTTATAAAATATTAAATAACATTAATGTGATTTATTATCAATTTAGTTTGTGTCAATTCTGTTATTTGGCCCAAGATAGTCATTTACATTGAACTTTTTATATAATGCAACTGAATTAAACATACTGATAATTGCTTTCTTTGTAGGCTCTCTTAAGTAAATTATCAAATTGAAAAGACAATAACAAATAATTCCCACACTTTTAAGGGCCAAGTAGAAGAACAATAAAAACTTGGAATGCATTTCTAAAGAAAGATTGTGTTTTGAAACAACTTTGATATTTTTATATCTCATTGCCTGCATGCCCTAACCAGGGTTAGCTTCTTTGGCTATTAATCCTATTATCTTTGTTCAAATTACTACAGTGTACTATCTCAGAAAGATTAGTGTTTTTATCTTTCTTTTTTTTTTGGTCTTTGTTCTAAATTTATAACTGAGATTACCACGCTCAAATTTTGCTTAATAGATTATTCATGCCTAACTAATGAATTAAATGAATTTTGTCTTTGGCCTTTCTCTGCAAAGAAAAACAAAACAACAATTACAAAAAACGACAATAAAAGCAGCTTACTTGCAGTCTGGATCACATATCCTCTTTATTTTACTATTCTCTACAGGGTTAGAATTGCACTGAGCCAAGATGTAGCAGTGCTGTGCTGAAGCTGTTTGTCTTTTAAGGTTCAATGAAAATCACTGTGAGGTTCTGACCTTTCCAACCGATAGTATGTGTTTGGGGACTGTTACAGTGTTTGCGATGAGTTGCTCAAGATCTTATTATAAATGGTTGAGTAAATCTCCAAACCCTCAACTTCATGACATACAAAGTAAAATTATTTTCAAAATAATAACTAATTTCCAAGATAAAAATAGGAAAACACATACAGTTTTGCAAACTAGTCGAGAAAAATCATTGAATTTAAATCCATTTCAAATCTAAATACTTTAAACATTTCTGTTGCGGATATTGATTATCAAGTACAAATGCACACCTGTGCTCTTTTCTGTGAGCATTCAAAGTGCTGGAAATTGAATTTTCTATTTTTTCATATTTTAGTGACTAAAATCATTAAATGTCACTTGGACTATTACTATCAATTAAGGAATAATAAAGAAGAAGAATATATAAGCATTGATTTTACAGCCAGTGAAGCACAGTGAGAAAAGCAAGGGATTTGGACTCAAAAAGACCTAGCCTTTGAAGTGAATGTAATTGTTAGACATGTAAGTTTGACCAGTACATCTTACCTTTGTGAGAGTCATGTTCTCTAAATGTAAAATGTATGTAATAATACCTACTTCATCAGATTTTCAAAGCAGCACAAGTTTATGTTTCTAGCCCAATATAGGGACTCAAAAGGTGATGTTAATTTTGCTACCACAATCAAAACAAATAAAATATTAAAGTGGTCTGAATGTGGACCCCCAAATGCAGATGTTGCAATTTAATAGCCAACATGATACTATTAAGTGGTAGAACCTATAGAAGGTGATTAATTCATGAGGGGCAGATTCCTCATGGGTGAGATTATGGCCCGTATAAAAAGACTTGAAAGAGTGAGTTCCTTTCCTTCCACAATGTAGAAGCACAGCATGGTAAATGTATGTAATAATTTTACCATACATTTCAAGCACATCCCTTGAAAGGGATGAAGCAACAGGGTGTGATCTTGGAAGCAGAGGGCAGCACTCACCAGACACTGAATCTGCTAGTGCCACCCCAGATGTCTTTTCAAGATACTGATTTCCTTTCCTGTCCTAGGCTTTAAAACTGTGACAAATAAATTTTTTGTTCTTTATAAGTTATCCAGTCTCAAGTGTTTCCTTAAAGCAGCACAAATAGACTAAGACAGTAGGTAATACATATTATACTGTTGTGAACACTTTTTAATTTAACTTTTAATAAAAAATTGTCTAAAGGGGTACAATGTGCTGTTTTGATACACATATATAATGAACTGATCACTCCAATAAAATTAATTAACATATTCAACTCTTTACATAGTTACTATTGTGTGTGTGTGTGCGTGTGTGTGGTAAGTATACTTAATATCTACCATCTTAGCAAATGTAAACCATTCAACACAGTATTAACTATAGTCACAATGCTGTACATTAGAACTCTAGAACTTCTTCATCCTACATAAATGAACTTTTATACCCTTTAACCAACCTCTCATTTTCTTTACTACAAGCCCCAAACCACGACTGGAACCCTAATAACCACCATTCTACTCTCTGCTTCTATTAATATTGTTTTTAGATTCAACATATAAGTGAAATCATGCAGTATTTTTCTTTTTGTCTGACTTACTTTACTTAGCATAATGCCCCCTGGCTTATCCTGATTGTCATAAATGACAGGATTTTCTTCTTTTTAAGGCTGATTAACACTCTGTTGTCTATATGTAACCACAATTTATGTGTCCATTCATCTATTGATGAACACAGCTTACTTATTTCCTTATCTTGGCTAGTGTGAATAATACTACAATGAACATGGGAATACAGATAACTCTTCAAGATATTGGTTTCCTTTCCTTTGAATATATACCCAGAAGAGGGATTCTTGGATCAATGGTACTTCTATTTTTAATTTTTTAAGGACCCTTCAGTTTTCCCTATTGCTATATCAATTAACATTCCCAGAGTAGAGAGCCCAGAAATAAATCTCTCTCTATATATATATGTGGTCAATTAATTTTCAACAAGGGCACCAAGAAAAAGATTGTTGCAACAATCTTTGGAAAATACAATCTGCCACATATTCCAAGGGAGAAGAAAATTTGAAGAAGAAAGATAAAGTCATAAGTGTTTATTACCATAGAGAGCCTAGGTTACATTAGCATTGATGAAAAACAGTCTTTCAATAAAGAGTCTTGGGAAAACTGGATATCCACATTGAAAAGAATGAAATTGGACATATCTTATGCTATACACAGTGATCAATTCACAAGGGGTTAAAGACTCAAATATAAAACCTTAAATCATAACACTCCTAGAAGAAAATGTAGGGAAAATTTCTGTGATACTGGTCTTGGCAGTGACCAAGCAAAAGCAACAAAAACAAAAATAAACAAGTAGGCCTACATCAAAATGCAAAGTTTCTCCACAGCAAAGGAAAGAATCAATAATGAAATGGCAAACTACAGACTGGGATGAAATATTTGCAAACTCTATATCTGATAGTGGTTTACTATTTAAAATATGTGAAGAATCTATACAACTCAATAGCAAAAACAAAAAACCTAATTTAAAAATTGGCAAAGGACCTGAATAGACCTTTCTCCAAAGAAGACATACCAATGGCCAATAGGTATCTGAAAAAGTGTTCAAGATCATTCATCACAAGTAAAATACAAATTAAAAGCACATTGAGTTATGGGCTAATATCTGTTAGTGTGACTATTACCAAAAAGTGAAAAAATAACAAGTGTTAGAGGGTATATTGAGGAATGGGAATCCTTATTATAAATACTTTTGACATATTCACAATGTGATGTTTTTTCCTTTTTCCTTTTTAAGATTTTTACATGTATTATTTTTATTTACATACTTGTTTAAAAAGACAAATTGCTCAAACCAAAAGTGCCAATAAATTCTTCATGGCAAAATACTGGTCCTTTTCTTATGCTTATGTAACCTAGACTCTTTGTAGTAATAAACACTTATATCTTTATCTTTCTTCTTAATACTGTCTTCTCCCTTAGAATATGTAGCAGATTGTATTTTCCAAAGATTGTAGCAATAATAACTCCCTTATCACCCTATTAATAGGATAATAAGGTGTAGTCTATGCCCCTACTTGTGAAATGCAGAGAGCTACTGTACTTTTCCAATGGAAAAAAAAATGTGGAAGAAAATCTTTGTGATTTCAAGTTAGAAAAACATTTTTTGATAAGCTACTAACATTTTTTCATCCACACTTAAAAAGTGATAAAACTGACTTTATTGATATGAAAACTTCTATTCTTAAAAAGAAACTATTAAGAGAATGAAAATGCAATCACAGGATAGGAGAAAATATTTTCCAATCATGTATCTGGCAAGTGACTTGTATCCAGAGTAAGTAAAGACCTCTCAAAAGTTAAGAATTAAAGAAAAAATAAAAGAAGGAAAAATGATTTAAACAGACCTTTTACCAAAGAAAAAAATAAGTACCTGAATTACTCATTAAGAAAATGCAAATAAAATCACAATGAAATACCAATACACATGGCTAAAATATTTTTTTGAATGGCACAACAAGCATTGATAAGGATATAGAAGAACAAGCCATACTGATATGGTTTGGCTGTGTCCCCAACCAAATCTCAAATTATAGCTCCCATAATTCCCATATGTTGTGGGAGGGACTCAGTGGGAGATAACTGAATCATGGGAGTGGGTCCTTCACATGTTATTCTTGTGACAGTGAATAAGTCTCATGAGATCTGATGGTTCTATAAAGGGGAGTTTCCCTGCACGAGCTCTCTTCTTTTCTCCACTGCCATGTGAGACATGCCTTTCAATTTCTCCCATGATTATGAGGCCTCCCCAGCCGGGTAGAACTGAGTCCATTAAACCTCTTTCTCGTATAAACTGCCCAGTCTCAGACATGTCTTTGTCAGGAGCGTGGAAACAGACTAATACACATACACTCTGGTGAGACTATAAAATATTACAATCATTTTTGAAAGCAATTCATTTCTTTAAAAGTTAAATATGCATCTATGTTATAACATGTTTCTTGGATGTTCTACTCCTAGATATTTGCCCAAAAGAAAATAAAAGTGTATGACAATATAACAAATTGTACAAGAATGTTCATAATAGTTCATTTGTAATAGCCAAATATGAAAAATTATCAAATGCTCATCAACAAATGAACAAATAAATTGTGATGTATCCATACCATTGAATGATATTCAACAATACAAAGAAAGAACTGTTGATATATACAACATAGATAAATCCCAAAATAATCACCATCATCCTCATCATCATCTTGATTATGGTGATGATTTCATATTTGTATGCATATGCCAACACTTAAATTGTATACTTTAAATATAAGAAATATTATACATCAATTCTACCTCAGTCAATTTTTTGTAAAATGTAAAATAGCTTCAAGGAGAACACATTATATTATGCCACTTAACTAATCAGGACATTTCATCAATTCATTTCATCTATGTGTCCCTCTGTTTTCTTGAATACTTTGGATAAAGAATAGTATCAACTACATAGCTTGTTGTTTTGCTTTAGTATTAAATGAGTTAATCTCTGTAAACCTCTTAGAGGTGCCTGAAATACGATTTAAGAATTAGTTATTAGCTATGCTTAATATGTAGGAACAGGTAATAGGTTCCTCACTGCTCTTACAGACCACGTATTTCCATGATGTAATGGAAGTCTATTTCTCCTTTCAGTATCATGAAACAATGGATATATTTTCCCACTTACTTTGGGTCCAGGTTCTATGCTACTCTAGTGCTCTTTAGCTCAGCAGAATACCTCATCTATATGTCTATGAATGACTAAAAAATTAGATCCAGCAGTTTTGTAATTGCTAGTCACTACTCTGAAATTTTGTCATTTTTTAAAAAATCTTTCATTCTGGAATTTCTTCCACTCCTTCCGTCTCCTAAGTACCATAAACTGAGTTTTTAAATGTAGGTTTTCATGGAATGTGTACTTCTTACAAAATAGAAAATACCACCCAAGAGCTGGAGACATGTTTCACCCCAACTGCAGATTGCTGGAAATAAGTAGGGTTCTTCCATACTATATACAACTCTTTGTTAACAATATCTTTGGGCTGAGATGCCATATCTGAGAGACCAAACTAAGTGTGTTTGGTTTTTTATTTAGTGGAACTGAAAGCAGCTGCATTTCTGTTTGAATTGCTCCCTGAGCTCTCCTGCAAATATATAAAAGGATGTTATAAATAAGTTAGGAGTTGATGATTCTCATTTGTCAGAGAGGGCAGCCTAAGTAAAAGCTACAGCAGGGAAAAACAGAAGCAAAATATCAGGAAATCCTTCATAAGTATAGGGTGAGTTAATCATTCAGAAGATATTCTCAGAGAACCTGAGGAAATATTTAAGACTAGGGACAATATCTTTTCTCTGGAAACGACAGCAAGAAGGAGATACATCTTTTCCAAGATTAGATGCAGGATTTTATAACTTGATTTTCTGGTATTACCAAATTAATTTGAACACTAAATACATTTTAAGGTTTGTGCATCTCTGAGTATGCATGTGTGTGCCCATGTGCTGATGTAGGGTGTGTAAAAGAGGGGTAAAGAACATGCATAGTAGGGATTTTAATCACCCAGCCCTTACTTGCTTGTCCTCATGGGACATGGCTGTATCTTCCCATACCCTGTACCCCTCAGAAGCCCTACAGTTTCAGCAGAACTAGCTACTTCCTGTTTCCTGAAGATGAACATTGACATCCATTTGTTCTCATGCATGTGAACTCATACTTTTTCATTTTTTGAGATGGAGTTTTGCTCTTGTTGCCCAGGCTGGAGTGCAATCGCACAATTATGGCTCACTGCAACCTCCGCCTCTTGTGTTCAAGCAATTCTTTTGCCTCAGCCTCTTGAGTGGCTGGGATCACAGGCGCCTGCCACCATGCTTGGCTTTTTTTTTTTTTTAACTCCGGACCTCAGGTGATCCACCTGCCTCAGACTCCCAATGTGTTGGAATTACTGGTGTGAGCCACAGCCCTCAGACCATATTTTTTCTTTTTGAATTTCCATTATTTATTATGAGTTCCAATGTTGCACTAGCTGAGATATCTTCATCAGTCTCCCTAGGCTGACATGAGGATTCTCTCCTCTGTATTCCCATAGCACTTTATGGGTACCTCTCTTGTGGTCAGCCACTCAATTCTATCAACATCACTGTGGTTGGCTCTCTCCAGATGGAATCTTTCAAAGGCTGGGGTCATATTTTTCTCTTTATCATTGGTGCTAAGACTGTATTTGGTTTTGTAGTTGGTATTTTTCATAGGCTTATGGAATGAAGGACTAAATAAATACATGAAGAAATGAACAACCCTGGGGATTCAAGAGGCAGTAAACATGTGCAGTACTTCAGGGGATTTTAATGGGTTGATGCTAGTGCTGGTGATACAGACACTGGTTTACTGTGCTGGTCTCTAGCAGCTGCTGCTGCCCTTGCTGCCAGTTCTCTACATGTCCCTGGGCCAATCCTGAATTGTTGGGGAGTCTGGTAGGGTGATCAGTTGAATGTATTTAAAAAGGTGCAAGATGCTAGAAAGCATTAGCATCAGGGACAGAACTGAAATAACATGATCAAAATAATATGAACAAAGAGACAATAAATTTAGGTAGATGAAATAAGGCAATAAAAAAGTCAAGGGGAAATATATGACTAGGATTTCAAAGGAAAACTCTATGCAATAAAGACAAATATCTCAAAATTCTGCAAAAACCTAAGAGGTAAAATATGTAATATAAGTTATCAAGTACAATTATTTTTAAGGAAAATGAATTACTGGAATAATTCTTTGATGAAGTTTACCATATAGAGAATTGTTCTCTTCAGTTAAAACTAAAGTCCTCCTTTATGCTATAATATTCCAGAAAATAGCTCAAGTTATTTTGAAAAGTTTCTCTAGAAATGTGGTCATAATGGAATCATTCTCACTTTGTGCATATGAGTACATGTTCCTATCATATGTTGGTGTATAGCAAGCTATACCTGAATTCCGAAATTTAGTGATTAACAATAACAACAATCATTTCACTATTATGTCTTATGAAGGTTGACTGGGTTCAACTTGGCAGTTCTCACTTGAATCCTTCATGTGGTTGCTATCAGAGGATGGTTTCGCCTGCAGTCTTCTAAGGCACACTCACTCACATGTCTGGTACCTGGGCTCATAAGATGCAAACAGCCAGGGGCTGAAACAACCCAGTATCTCCTTCCATCTCTTTATAGTATTTCCATGTGGTTTCTCCAGCATGGTAGCTTCAGATGATATTCTTACATAGTAGCTCAGAGCTACAAAGATGTCTATTTATTTCAAAAAAAGGTGGAAATGTATTTCCTTTATGGCTTCAGTAATCATGCAGTGTTATTTCCACCATGTGTGTTCCTTGAGAACAGTTATAAAGACTCTCGGGTTCAAGAGGAGGCGACATATACTCCACCTCTCAATGGGTGGACTTTTAAAACCATCACAAGCATTTTCAAGTACAGAGCAACACACACACACTTCCTTACAAGCTTTCAATTACTTGGGTGTCATGAATTTTCAGCATGATTCAGACATGCTTTTAGAATTGCTCGTGTCTTGCTAATATACATGACCTCCATAGACATTTAAATGGAACTTTATTGAGTGAAAATGGCAGTAAATTAGAATGAGATAACTTCTTCATTGCCTATTTTTAGAGAGACTAATTCCTAGAGAGATTTTACAAAGTGCGTATGATTGCAGTGGGAATGTGATGCTCATTCTGACACTCTATAACAGGCAAAGGTTGCTTGGGAAACAGAAACTGCCAACTGTTTTGCATCCAGGGGCTTGTTTGATGGAATAACTGATTTTTCTCGGTCTCTGTTGTCTATTTACTCGTTGCAGTATCTCTGGCCACATTCCCACATGTAGACTTTCTATTTATGCCTTATTTTCTACTCTCTTCAGAAAAATGACTGAAACTGCTATCAGTCCACTACAAATCAAAATAAAACCATGAAGGCCAAAGCAGTCACCAGAATTACTTTTTCAAAGCATATTTTAAAATAATTACTATTGTTGATACCATTACAGATGCCTGATGTCAATGTTCTCAACCTTTTGTTTTCCCTTATTTTCCACTGAAAATTTCCTTTTCCATGAAAACTGAAACCACAGATATATTATATACTATATGCATATCTGTGCTTTATACATATAAAATATGATATTTTAACCCCTTCAGCCAATTCTTCCTCCGTGGGGGTGATATCACCTCTATAGAAAATATATGCTCTATAGGTATTGATTTAAACCAATGATTTAATTCATTAAAACAGCAAATCAGAGATACGACTGCCATCTGAGAGACTCACATCTAAATTTAGACATTTTCTAAGTGCTTGTAACACACACACACACATATGTAATTGTGTTCATATATCTAAACAGCTATACATAACAGGTAGGAAACTCCATAAATGCTTATTTAAAGAGATATTTCTACCACCTCCACTAATAATAATAACAAAAAAAAGGAAAAAATAGTGATTTCACATAGTTCAGATACTGAAATATATTTGTAAAGGCCAGAATCAATGTTCAGAAAGAAGACCTTGGGAAATAATAGAAGTTAAAGCCATTGTTTGGCCTTTAGAAATACACAAACTTCGTTAAACTCTCTTCTTGATTTGAATAGCGATCTGTGAGAATAGCAAATTTCAAAAAGGAAATATTGTAAATGTCAGAACTTTGTACATGTCTTGCCGTGATTTTACTGCCACGCTTCAGAACTAACCATGCGATGGTCAGGTGGCCCCTTATTCTGTGTCAGAAGGTCAGGGAGTTTCAAAGTTAGAAAGTTAATCACAGTACTATACACAGTGAAAGACAGTTTAATCTGTACTACCCCTCACAGGCAGGAGATATGGGCACTGATACGTGATTGTCAAGCCACATGTGCGCAGTATTTTCTGTTCCATAACTAGGTTCACTTTTGTACTTTTATAGATCCTCAGTATATGAATGTATGCATGTTAAATCTTAGGTAGTACTAAGTATTTTTAGAGAGCTTTATTTAAAAGTATAAAGTTGTAGCCAGGTGTAGTGATGTGTGCCTGTAAGTCACAGCTTCTCAGGCAGCTGAGGCAGGAGAATCACTTGAGCCTGGAAGGTAGAGGCTACAGTGAACCGTGATTGTGTCACTGTGCTCCAACTTGGGCAGCAGAGCGAGACCTGACTCAAAAACTAAACAAATAAAATAAAATTGTAAAGTTTGAGTGAACCACTACATAGAGAAAGACATGTTTAGATTCAAATGAGGATGAAATAAACTGACAAGACCTCCAACCTTTATGGCCATCAGCAGGAGAGTCACTGGTCCACTTGGTGGAAACCCTGAATCATCTTCCCAGATTTGACATCACAGTCACCTCTCTTAAGAGGTCTCTCCAGACTGCTTCTTCCCACAGTCAATCACTTCTTCCTCTGTGTCTCCAAAGCATGAATGTGCCACATGTGCACTATAGGAACCATCTTCCTTGTGGATTGGCCTGCCTGGCTCCCCCTGACACATCCATGAAGTTGTAATCCTCTAAACAGTGAGGGCATCTCAGCTGTCTTTGTATCCCTTGTTGGGAACACAGTATGTGCACATGCAAACTATTTTTTGAAGAAAGGAAGGCAAATTGGCAGGTTATGCTAAATTAGTTTAATAGACTTTGGAGAAAACCTGGTATGGCCTCAATATCAGCCTCTGCCATTCTGATCATTTACTCTCAGAAGACGGCGGCACTGAAATTAGGCAGTGGAAGCATTGAACTGAACTGGGCCACTTTTTCCACTTGCTTGTTTAAAAAAAAAAGGGCATAATTATATTTCATAACTTCACTCCCTCTTTCTCATGTGGAAAACTCTAGAGAAAAGAAAGCTAATACTGTGTCTTTCAAATGGGGGAGAATTTGTATTTAGTTGAATCTCATTGGTATTTTTATGGTGGCATTACTGCCTTTGAAGGGGCAGTCCTCTTCAGCTACGGGATAGAACGTGTCTCATTTTCTATCACCAGCCCCTATGACTTCATATAGAATTCCACAATTCTGATAAACTGTCATGTGGAAAAATGATAAAGTGATTTATGCTCAATTTTGCTGGAAGGGAGAAATGCAAGGGCTGTCAGTCTGGGTCTTGAGAACAAATGAGTTACAGTTCATGAGGCAGCTCAATAAGGCTATCATTTCCCATCAGCTCCTACCACTGACAGCCAAGATTTACTAGCTGGGGAAGGGGAAGGGGCTGAGATTTGGTGCCAGGTGAATAGGCACTATTATTCTATCAACCAGGCTCATACAGACAAGAGGCTACCATGAATATTTGATGGAAGTGTCTTCCCAGAAATGCATGTGAAACAGCATTCGTTTTCTTCCATTCGCCAGGAGCCTCCCCTCTCTATCCACGTGCATCTCTTTGAAAAATGACCACTTGTAAACCACAAAAGCATTTGGGATTGTTTGTTTTTGCTGCTCCGGCTGGTGGTATATTCCTCTTGGCAGTCTGTGCGTGCAGTACACTAATTCACTGTCTTCCATTCTCATAGGATGAAGCAAAAAAATCCCTTGTCTACTGACATGCTACAGACATTATATCTGTCATTATCCATCTGACACAGTGGCAGTGAGTGTACAGCCTTCCAGCCCCTATGTGCTCAGAGAAAACAGACTCTGATCTATGGCATTTGCTGTGTTCTCCAGGAAAACAAAAGTTGAAGAGGTGGAATGGACTCAGCATAGGCCTAGCAATTGTTCTAGTTGATTTCCTTTGAAGTAGAAAAACGTAACTGGAAATTCTAAACTACTATATGTCCCTTTTCTTTGAGACATTTGTTTTCGGTGGGAAGGGGGTCAGCAGGGGACACACCTCAGTACATTTCATATGGGTCAGGTTATTTTTTTTTAAATGGCACACTTAACATTTGCTTTTTCGAGCTAGGGAAATGTATTTCTAAAATCTCTCGTGGCAAGTTTAGTATTCATGTTGTATTCAAAATCATCTGTAGATGATATCAAATGCATCTTATCTATTTCATCATTTCTCAAGTTGTAATCTTTGGAATGCCACTTCCAAAAGACAGTAGTAGGTATTTTGTGAACATGTGGGAAATTTGGGGCATTTAATAAGGAAAATATGTTTGAGCTACTACATATTTTGTTTGCCTTTCTACTGGCGCTACATAGGCAGATTGCCTCTTTTGAAACTTTAACTTCTCTTAAGAAATTTTCCCAACAGTCTAGTGAAATATTGAGAAAAAATGTTTCTTTTATATGAGTATGATGCCTGTTTCTGGCCACCAGTCTTTCTGGCACTGTGAGATCTTTCCTTATTAGCAATATAAGTTTTGAGGCTGCCCAAGCCATGCTTTGTGGGGCAATGTAGTGAGTCAGTGATATAGTTTATAGAGTTAAGCATGCAAAAGATGGGCTGAGAATTTGAAGCTAAGGCAATACAAATTTTGAGTTTTAACTTATTATTTTACTTATTCAAAAAATATTCAGTAAATATTAAACGCAGGCATCATTCTTGTATAGAGTTACCTACTAGTTAATCAAGAGAAACAAAAATAATTATCACGGGGAGTTTCAGAAAATCACAAGTATTTTGAGAAAACTAATCAGAGTGAGCTAAAAGAGAGTGGCTATTGATTTTAGTTTGAAGTCAAAGACATTTTTCTGAGGCAATGACTTTTAAGCTGAAATCTGAATGACTAGAAGGAATATTTCATTCAAACATCTTGAGAAGGTGTGTTCTCAGACAGGAAATAGCTAGAATGTTTGAGAAAACGAAAGAAAGTCAGAGGCAACACTGTAGAGGTCTTGGTAAGTCACTAAGTTGACACAGAGGCCTTCAAAGCTCTACTTCTGGCCCCAAGAAGTCAGATGCACTCACAAAGTTCCATAAAAAAAGGAAGGGAAAAGTACAGTTGATGAGTATTCTCCCCAGCCATCATAGCTAATGTTAAATGGGTGTTTATCGTTTGCTATAGTTCTAAATGCCATAAGGAAACAGAATCACAGAGACTTTGAATGCACTTCCCACAGTCTCTCAGATAGTAAGTGACTGAGACAGAATTTGAACCCACAAGGTTTGTCTGCAGAGCTCATGTCGGTATTAAGAGACTTATCACTGAGGAAACAGACTTAGAGGAAGTCTTTGCTGGATAGTTTTTCTGAACTTCATGTGAGGATACAACGTATGTCACTGAGATCAAAATAGTAACAAAGTGTTATGTTTTTCTCAAATGCTTCCTTCATAGGCTTACCTAATCCTTTATATTAAAAGTCTCAAAGCCTAACATTCTTTAGTCCAAAGAGACACAGTATTATTGGGTTCTTGGAAATCTATTCTCCAGAAATACAAATGCTAAAATAAAAATACTAGATTCAATATAAGTAGTTTCTGTATAACATTTAAATTCAAAATCCCCAATGTAAAGTCCTCTATGGAAGACATATTCACTTTATTACTTTTAAAATTTAAGCTAACCCCCATATGGAGAATTAAATGATAGTAAACCAGGAGCTTTTAATTTTTAATCCATGTAGCTTTGTTTTTCTGGCTTATCAACTAAAGTATTTTCTGCCTTAAGGGCTTCTATTTGGTATACTGATGAAAATGATATGCTGAGTGTTATATGGATTTGTAGTCTGTGTACTTTCATTTGATGACAAAATGTTATTTATTAAAACTAGCCAAAAAAGGCACTCTGTAGTGTCAATTGTTTCTTCTCTTAATATCAGCTCAGATGCCTTTCTCAGCTCCTTCCTCTAAACATGAAGTAAGATACACCAGAAATGAGGACTTTTCCAATTAAAGCAGCCTTCACAATTTATAAATGCTTATTTTCTATCATTATAATATCATAAAACACCATGTTTTTGATTCATAATATCAACAGATGAGAATAAAAAGAATTTCAAGTTTGTGTTTATTCATATAAACATATGAATGCTTTGAGAACATGGAAACGTATTTGAATAGAACTTTCAATCCCAGAACTAGAAT
Source organism: Cacajao melanocephalus (assembly GCA_963573385.1). NCBI lineage: Eukaryota > Metazoa > Chordata > Mammalia > Primates > Pitheciidae > Cacajao > Cacajao melanocephalus. The sequence goes on along the minus strand of CAUYLG010046475.1, from coordinate 51,856 downwards.
TTAGTGAAACTGAAATTTCTCTTGCTGTCTCTTTCTCCCACAGCCCACTCCAATCCTAGAGCAAATCCCCTTGCCTCTGTCCTCAGGGTACACCCAGAATCCCACCACTTTTCTCACCTGCACTGCTGCCAACCAGGTCCAGGCCACCAGGATCTCCTGCCTGGCCTCTCACTGGTCCCCAGCTTCTATTCTAATGCAGCAGTTCCTTTAAAAGCAGATCCTTTGAAAGTTTAAGCCAGAATATGTCACTGCTCGAACACCCTCAGAAAGCTTCCGTCTCCTGCTAGTAAATGTCTGCAATGACTATAAAGCTCTCCATGAGCTGGAGCTGCTTCCTCTCCCCATCACCTTTCTCACTCTCTTCATTCTGCTTTCAGCCACCCTGACTTTCTACACTCCAGGCACACACTGTCTCAGCAGCTTTTTCACTATTGGTTTCTCTCCTTGGAATGCCTTTCCTCTGGGACATATGAATGACTCCAAGTCAAATATCTTTTTAGTGAATCTTACCTTAACTGTTTATTTTGAAATTTCAGCCTCTCACCCTTGCACTGTCAGTCCAGGTGGCTCTGCTGTATTTTTTTCTATAACACTTAACAACTTAGCTTTGATGTACTAAGATAACTTATCCTAGAAAGTGAAATCCAAAGGGTAGGGAATTTTTTCTTGTTTATCATATGTCATCCAGTGGCATGCCTGGCACAGAATAGGTGCTCAGTAAATGTTTGTTGAATTAATGAATCATTGCCTTGTAGTTAAGAACATTTGTCAGTTTGACCAAGTAGATAATTACAAGTTTTATTTTGCCAATTATTTGATCACAAACCATGATATTCTGTGATGCTATATTATTTCTTTTGTTTTATTCTTTCTTCTCTTCTTTTTTTACTTCCCTTCCTTCCTTTCTCACCTCTGATTTCCATTCTTCCTTTCTTTCTCTCCTGCTTCTCTTTCTTCTGTCTCCGTCTTTTCTACCTATCTCATTCAATAATATAGAAAGAGGGTTAGGTGCTGTAGTATACAAAGTTGTATGACAAGCCGTTCTTCCTCATAAAGCTCACTGTCTAATCCTAGAAACTTAGAATAGAAACCTGCCATAAATGTGGCGAAGTGCTATGAGGGTAAGGCGTGTGCTTTGTGGATAGAGTTGGAGGTGAGGTTAGGGAAGTAGTCTAGTGCGATGATGCTTGACTTGGATTTTGAAGAATGCATAAGAATTTCCTCAACGCATAGGATATCGTAGCTGAATTGTAGAGAATATGCACTGATCTATAGGGTTTTTTTTTCTTAACCACAGGTGATGGTCTGATGGTAAATTCTGATTTTCTCAGTAATTATTATTTGTATAATTTTAACTGGCAGCTCCTCGTATCTGGAAATACAGAGGCATGTGGATATAGTATGAAAGCCCACTGGCATCGTATTTAATGAGTGCATTTAGGCCTGGGCTTCACGTATGATTATCCAGTGAGTGAAAATTTTACAGAAATGGCTTTCTCAACATATTGCATGTCATTGTTTTCATCATTATTTTAAAATTTGACATATGAAGTCTGAGAAAGAAAACCAAAATTTCATTTGATAATCAGTGTCAAGCTGCAATAATTGTCTAAAAGTCTCCAGAATTTAATTTTAACTTATTTCTGCTTCTACAGTGTTTTCTCCCCAACATTTCACCTTATAAACACTACACCCACTCAGTTTTAGAAAAGAGGGAACAGACTATTTGAACCCATTGCTATCTTCTGCCATGTTGAAGATAAAAAGTCACACCAGATAATTCAGGATCCTTGCTTATATTATCGATTATTCCTTTTCTCTTTTGTTTATTCAACCTCTAACTTAAACTTAGTTTTCTCTGTTGTCTCTTAAATGTGCATCATTCTGAGAGCTAGAGATAGATACAAAAAAGAAAGAAGAGAAATCATTATGAACAATACAAAAATGCAGGGCCACTACCTTTCACTTGTCATCCTCTCTGTTCCACCTTTTACAGCTGAATCTGCAAAGACCATTTCCTCACATGTTCTCACTGCTTAGCCTGCTCTCATGCAGTGTGCAGCCTTCCCTATCCAGTAAACAGCTCTTGATGGTATTACCAGTGGCCTCCCTGTCACTAACTAAATAACATTTTTTCAGTCTCTGTCTTACTTGCTGTATCAGCATTACTCAACGCGAATTCCTACACCCTCTTTCTTGAAACATTTTTTTTTCCTTGTCTTCTGGGACACAAAAGCCATCTGTTTTTCCTCTCTGAATGCTTCTCCGATGTATTCTTTTATAAATGTATTTTTACGACCCAGCTGCTAAATCATGGCGTTAATAAAGGCTTGCTCCTAGGCCTTTCTTTATTCACACTATCCAATGGGATCTCATCCATATCTGGAGCTTCAATTACCGCTTATTAATCTATTCAAATAAATGGTTCCCAAAACTGTATCTCAGGCACACACTTCTCCAGATCCTAGAATGACATACATAACGTTTTACTCGACGGCTCTTCTCAATAGCTAATGGCATCTCCAAAGTTAAAATGTGAAACAAACAACTCTCGATTTTCACATTACACTTCCCCTCTAAAGAAACCATCATGGTTTTCATTCCGTGTTTCCTAGCTCATGATGGATACCACAAATCACCTGGTTGCTGATTTAAAAACCAGAGTCACTTCTTGCTCCCTATGTTCATCCTAAAACTAAGCATTACAGAGTTCACCTGCTAAATCTCTCTCCAATCTCTCAATCTATCCACTTGTTTTTTACCTCCATGAACCACACACATCTGTTTCGGGTAGATGACTACACAGAGCCTGCTCATGAGATTACATCTCTTATCATTATTTCTTCACACACTAGACTCAGTGGTATTTTCAGAAGCAAATCATATGATGTCAGACTTTTCCTCCTAAATATCTTCCCACTATTCTCGGGGTCTTTATTAAGCCTTTAAAATTACTTCAATGTCTAGCAAATCCGAATTCTAACCTCTTCCTACTTGTTTTGTTTTGTTTTTGTTTTTGTTTTTTTATCACATCTGTGTTTTAGATGTAAAAGAAGTCATTAATTTAGTATTACACCAAAAGAAAAATATTGCCAATCAAACTATAACACAGGGCTTATTTATCACATGAATTATAAACTGCATTTCAACTTTAGAGATATCAAAATGTGAAAAAGGAATGTGGGCCATAAAAATGATGAAAAAGTATGGCATTTCTTCTGGTCCCTGGGCTTTAACTCCTCTTCTATCTTCTTGCTCTCTTGACTCACTTCAGGTAGGGGAATCCAGGAAGGCTGCTCCGACGATTTCTATGCAGGAAATTTACTGGAGCACACTCTCAGGATTAACATCCGAGGGTGATCCTAAAAAGCAAATTTGTGTAGAGAACTATGTCTCAGATGATTCTTCAAAGGACTCGGGCTGGGATGGCCCTTCATCAGTATCTTGAATTGTACAAGAAACCTAGACATTTATATTTCTGCATTAACCAAACATCAGATGCGAGTTGCCCATAGAGAGCAGGCATGACGTGGAGTCAATTTCTAGGAAACTGAGCAGCTGGAGAATGAGTGCTCAGACCTGGGGTAGGATTGAGGAATGTAAGTGGCACACCACAATATCCACTGTAGCCCACTTCCTGCTTTATATAGTAAGTTACAGAAAGAGCTGCTCCGAGATTCTACTAGTCCTCTTTTACCTGGGAAAAACTTGCAAGAGGAAGGTTAATGGGATAGAATTAAGCCCCTTTTTCTGCAGGTGGTCTCAAGCCCATAACTAATACTTTCACCATTAACTCTGAATTCCCTTCACCCTCCATTAGTACTTCTGAAAGTCTAGGTAGCTTGCCAGATGAGATGACTCAGATCCTTATACCTAAGAAGTCTCTTCCTCTTGTTACCATCGTTTTCTAGGGCTGTGCTGGCTGCACTTTTCTACTTACTACTTAAAATTGGGCAAGTGAATACCAAGAAATGTCCTAGTGGATCACTTAGTTTCCAAACTAAGAATATGATTTGTTGATCCACTGTGTAATATCAGTTTAGCCTTCTCCTAATGATCAACGCCATTTAGACTTTCCAGGATGCAGACTTCTCTCTGCTTGGTAGTCTCTTAGACCCCTAAGTTACTGGGTAAAACCTAAATTTTGAGATTTATTAGGACACTTGTTTTTCCCTTGGTAGAAGTTTATTCTCCCTCAGAACCAAGACATGGAAATCTGTACAGTCTAGAATTGTGGAGATGGGAAGCAGAAATTCCTCCAAATGGTTCTCTAGGAATGATGCTACGTTGGTCCATTCCTACTTCACCTCCTTAGTTTCTAGACACATGTATTCTACCTAGGAGGGACCCACAGTGTCATATACTAGTAATTGATTTTGTATACATATTGTCATTCTTTCTGTGTATCATCTAAGATCACATTTGGATAATTGTACCTTAAACAGGCAATTTTTTCACTATGGAAAGTTGCAAGCTTATGGATGATCAGTGTATGATAGAGCCAGTAAATCTTATGATTCATGCCCACTTTTACCCCTCCTTTTCTCTAAAGTAAGTCAATTTCTTAAAATATGACTTTATGCAGAATCCTGTGTCTATAAACCTCTAGACTCTAGTTCTGCAGAGTTTCTGCAGGCAGAAAATAATAATCCATACTATGATATATATTAATTCCAATCAACGCAAATGTAGTAGTTAAAAATGTATCTAAAAATTCCTTAACACTCCTCCACCAGAAAGTGGAGTTTCATATACTTTCTCTAGAATATGGTATAACTTTAGTCATTCATATGAAGTAAGTCACATAACTTCACTCCTGCCAGCATCCCTGGCAGGAGTGAAGTTATGTGACTTACAAAGCTAGATTAGAAAAGCTAGATTAGCATTCCTGGCAGGAGTGAAGTTATGTGACTTACAAAGCTAGATTAGAAAAGTTGATCCAGTTCTTTACTGGCTCTCTCTTGCATTCGGGACACATGTCTTTAGAGTCCACCACTATACTCTGAAAAGGTCAAGAAGCTTCATGAAAGGACCACATGGAGGAGTTTGCCCACAGACTCAGCTGAAGTCCCAGCTGAGAGCCAGTGTCTACTTCCAGCCAAGTGATTGAGCAAGTACACGTTCAGATGATTCTATTCCTCAGCCTTTGAGCTGCTCTGGCTTATGTGCAGTGAAGCAGAGAAGTGTTGCTGGTTTGTGAGAATAGTAAGTGTTGTCATTTTAAGCCACTAGAGATGGTTTCCTGTGTAGCAATAAATAAACAAAACATAGAATTACTACCCTTTCTAGATGGAAGGGGTCTAATGTAGTCAACTTTCCGCCATATCTATGGTACGTCCCTTCAAGTGATAGTGCTATATTGGGCAATAAGTATTTTCTGTTTCTAGCAGGTTGAACAGTTGGTGGGGGCAGTAACAAGATAATTTTTGTAAATGGGCTCATGTGCATTTACATACACATAAGACTAGCACTTGGGCTGATGTTGAGTCTTCTGTCTTCTTGGCAGGTGCTTTATGGTGCATGTTCTTATCAATATCAAGATTTCAAATATTGTGGCTATTCTGATATAGTCATTGACATGCCACCAACCCAGACCTCCTTATTCCTCATCATTCAACTCTTCTCCTTCCAGATCCCTAATCAACCAGCTAAGCCTTTTGCCACTGTCTGTGAGTCAGACTAAATTCTCACCTCAGGACACTTTTATTTCCAAACAAAGTGGACAATCAGACGCACTGCAGAAATGTTAACCATTGGAGAATTGCCCCTCTATTATATTTTCCCTTCACCCTTTAGCGGAGCTCTAAAGTTGTCAATGCTCATTTTTTTCTTATATCCATGTACTAAGCTGATTGATGCATGGCTCAAGCTTGAACTTTTTCTTCTTCTATCAACTGGTTATAAAGGACCTTCCTCTCATTCAGCCATATGAATTGAGATGCACTGGTACCATAATAGTGGATGGCATGGGGGTCTAAGACACCTGCTGCTCCATCTTATTTAGAACCTCTGGTCTTGCTTATGCCTGATTCCTGAGATACCATTTCTATCTTACATTAGATTGTTACTGGGTACAGCCGAATTGTGACTCAGTAGTTCTAATAGACACTAGATTTTGATGGGTAGTTCTGACAGCATAGTGACCTCTACTGTCTGTTCAAACATTTCATCTTTACCAAATCCCAGTAGCTTGCCAGAAGCTCTATGTTGGCATGGTCTTGCACATGGTATGGTTTTGTTCCAGGACCCTACAGTCTATGTTATGATTCTTCTTTTTGGGTTTTAGATAAACTACAATTAGGCTTGTTCATCAAAGATGTTTCTGCTATCATAATATTTTCAGGGTTCTTTGTCCCAAGGAGCAGGGCCACTTATACCACATCCTGGTTCTGTTCTAGAACCCACTCAAGGCTGACAGCCCTTCATGTCATGTGGTAAGTGGGTTAGAGCAGTATTCTCAACGTGTCGTAAATTTGCAACTGTAAAGTGTATCCATTCCAGTATACAGTCATGACTAGGTAAATTATCATAGCTGTGAGCACTTCCCTCACAGGATCTTGGCAGACACCGTTTCTTCTCCAAGATGCTGTTAATTTTCTTCTTTGTGTTCTTAACTCCTATCTATCCTTTCAATCTCAGATCTGAGAAACCTTCCTGACTAGGTGAATTCTCACTTCATATACTCTTACATGACCTGTAACTCTCCATTTTAGTGTATAGCTGAGTTTTGGTTTTATAATCACTTGCACAAATATTTAAGTAGTATTTAGTTTACTAACTAAGCAGCAAGTTTCATGAAATTGAGGGAGGCTTTTGTATTTATATCATCTACCATAGTAACTGGCATGCAGTTCATATTCAATAACTTTTATGTTGAATAAGTTACTATTGATTCTATAGTTGATATAGAATAAATGTGAATACATTAATGAATTATGGAATGTACTGTAATTTGGATTAGAAAATTGATAGAAAACCTCAAATTGTGTCTTATAAAAATAAATTCTTAGGACCCTTATAAGTTTTAAAAATGTATTTTAGTATCTGGCACATAATATAAATTATGTAAATATTTTTGACTGAATAAATATATGGCGCACAGATTTAATTCTACATATTTTGTCCAGACTCATGTTTAACTAGTTTGGGTAGCACAAAACCACTTTAAATTCCTAACTGGGATGGTTGTACCATAATGGTTGATGTTTTCAATATGTCTTTAAACATAAGATGTACATATAAGAACATTTTAGAGAAATAGGAGTAACCATATTATATATACTGTTATTCATTAGGTCAGTGTGTTTACTTTTGTTCAGTTTTACATATTCTAATCTAAACTACAACACTTTTCTTATATTAAATATATTCTTAAGTTAGGCTTTTATTCTATGCATAACATTTTATCTTATCATGTTAGAGCATATTAAATGTAAGAACATGAATTTCTCTCTTCTAATCTTTTTTATGTTCCAATAGAATTCCAAACACAAAAATCAACAAGAAGTAATTTCTAACTGAGAGAAATGTTTGATTCAATGAGCTGTTTTGAAATTTAAGAAATTGAACTTTAAAAAAAATTCATATTAGGAATAAATCTCATGAATGCTTTTAAAAATTACTTAAGGATGTATGTATAGAATTTAGAATATAGAATTATGTGGAAGAAAAAAATGGAAAATCTGTAACTCTTAATCAAAAGGGATTGTTAAGAAAACACATAATACATGCATGCAATGGAATATATACCTCAAAATAACAGTCTGTGAAGTCAATAGAAAGAATACAGTGGGTATATGAATTTTAATATTGAAACCTCTGCAATAATGTCTTTAAGTTAAAAAAAAAGTCTTTAAATACAAAAAAGTAAGGTATAGAGCAACTCTATGTAGAATAGTCTCTTCTGTGTAAATAAAACTTTCAGAAAGATTACACAGAAATTTGTTAATACTTCCTGGGGAAAGGAATTAGAAGCTGGAGAAAAAGTATGCCATTCACTTTTTATTTTTTGCTCTTCTTTGCTATTTGTGTTTTTATGTTGTCCATATATTACTTTTATCATAAATATTAATTTGAAAAATACTTTTTATTATTCTATCACTTTAGGAAATAAAAACTTTAAACATCCCTGTATTTATTAAGGGTTGAAATTCTGGATTGTTTTCTAAATTATATTTTGTTGTATATTTTATTTCTCATATCATTTAATATTTGATTTCCTCTGGAAGACAAAATAATTTCAAAATAATAAGACTTCACCATTGCTTTATTATTGAAAATATGATCAATTTTTTTTCTCATAATTATCATGCCATTGTCAGATCAGGTTTCAAAAACTCATGTGGCAACACTCTGTGATTAACAGCTAAAATCTTTTTGTCATGGCAACAATAATATAATAAATGCCGAAGGAAGCATTGACTGAAAACCAAATATTACTGCCAAGTTTTTGGACATTAGAAAGGAAAAGAGAGAACAAGGGAAAAAACAAAAATGAAAACAAAACAAAACAAAAAAATCAGGCACTGCTCCCCAGGCTGGGCATGTTATTAAGGATGCTACGTGACCTCTTCACTGTCTTTGCTAAAAACGTATTTGAAATTGCAAGTGGTTCATCCATCTGGCTAATTCTTGCTATGTATATTAGTACATATTTGCTTTGTAACAGTTCATCAAAATCAAAAAAAAAAAATGTCACTTCCATTCAATTTATGTGCTAGCAAAATGGAGAGCGGGAATCCCTGTACAATGTAATTCTTTACTTATTTGCAGAACAACTGCATAACATTGGTCTTGCTAGGTGTCTTACTCTGCCAGGAGTCCTGCTTACCAAGGCATGACAGGACTAACATCCTGTTTACTATCTCATTATTTAATCTCATTATGTTGAAAGCAAACACTACATTTCTTTTGTTCCTCCATATTGCTTCTGTAACAGTGTTTCATACATAAGGAACATTTGAAATATTTCTATTGGCATGCTAATTTAGGAATGTGGAACCCCTTTGAAATGGGAACAGCTCAAGCCACCCACCACAAAACTTTGTAATTGCAAAATATGTAAGTTTTTGTTGGTGTTTGAGACAGGGTCTTGCTTTGTTGCCCAGGCTGGAGTGCTGTGGGGCAGTGGCATGATTTCAGCTCACTGCAGCCTCAAATTCCCAGGTTCCAGTGATCCTCCCACCTCAGCTTCCTGAGTAGCTGAAACCATAGACATGTGCCACCACACCTGGCTAATTTTTGTATTTTTGATAGAGACAGGGTTTTGCCACATTGCCCAGGCTGATCTTGAACTTCTGAACTAGAGCAGTCCTCCCACCTTGTCCTCCCAAACTGCTGGGATTACAGGCATGAACCATCACGCCTGACCAAAAATATACAAATTTTATAAAATTATATAAAATGTCAGGTAGTGTACATGCTTGTATTCTATGGGAAGTGGGGTTTGTATGAAACTTGGCATCGCATTACTATATATGTGATATTATACTACCTCCTTTGTATGGCATATACAGCTCTTGTTGATATAACTTACACCAATTTTCCAGTGGTTTTCCAACCAGGAAAGATTCTGCCCCCAAGGGGACATTTGGCAAGGCCTGGAGACACTTTTATTAACACATTATGATGATTGTGGTGGGAGCACGTATCTAGTGGTTAACAGCATGGATGATGCTTAACATCCTACAATGCACAAGACAGCCCCAACAACAAAGAATAATTAAGTCCAGCATGTCAGTAGTGGCAAGTTGAGATACCCTAGATGATTTTTTTCTGCTGCTGCTTTCCGAATCTTATTCAGCTTCCACATTAAACCTCTTGACATTTCTATTCTCTCTACAATGCCCTTCCTCTTTGACCACATGATCACTCATGTTTGAAGTACTTTCTTTTGGGTGACTATTCATCAATGTTTGCATAGAACTCTGCTGAGAATGCCCCCGTTGTAATATTATAATATTTCCTAGCATATATATCCCGCCCACCAGACCTTAAGCTCCTTCAAGGCTCTTGAAATCCTAGTGCCTGGTAGACAGTAGCCACTAAATAACATGGGTTGAATGCTAACTGAATAAAAATAAATTTTTAAGGTTAAAATATATTTAAGTTTTGTTTAACATCTTCATGAAGAAAAGATGGAAATACATTAACCAGTTATTCTTATAATGAATCCAGGCTGTTGGCTATTATGAAACTGGGAGAAAATGACCTATTATAGGAAATAAAATTTCAGTCACAACAAAGGAATACTCTGCTTGGAAGTTAAATCGGGCCTTATGCAGTTGCAGGTGTTTTCATTATGCAGAAGATGTAAAATACAGTGATTGAATGGCACTTTCTTACCAGAGAGATGATACAAGAACAGGTCATAGAATCTTAATTGACTTCAACTCTTTCAAGCATTCCGCTATCCTGTAGTCATTTTAACCTGACTTCTGCATAATTGCATCCCATCTCTGCAGGGCATAGTAACCTTGGAAGCTTCTCCAGGACTGGAAGTTTTTAAATGCTTGTAAGTTTGTGGAGGTGCAACTGAAACTCATTCTTTCCATTCCTCACCTAGTGGCACATATTAAAATGATGACCTGCTGTCTCCACCTCATTCTGTGAAATGCCATCACCGCTTCAAGTCATTAGGTTGCCCTTTGCACTACAGTAAATTCTATCTTGTTAGGTGTGAAGGGATACAGTGCCTTAAGTATGGTCTCTCAACTTTCTCTAGAGCATGGATCTATTTTCAGTTTCCCCTGCAATACTGCATACATTCGACTTAATCAGAACATGTGGTCTGAGTTCAGGCTCTGCTGTTTGTCAACTAAATGGCACTATACATCTATATATATTATTTGCTACCTTGGGTTTCAGTTTCTTTACCTGTAAAATGAAGCATTGGAATAAATTATCTCTAAGGACACTCAAGGGCCTAATCTCCTTTAATTCTCTGATTAGTATTGATAAAGGAAATCTCTGCTCATATCTTCTATGTGCAAATAAGGGATTTTATCATGGCATGACCCTCAGTCTACTTGATGTTTAAACAACTAATCATCAGACATTACTGAGAACTTGACTAATTTAAGTCTACTCAAATGAATTTGCATTGAAATAGTGACTAAGACCAAGAGAGATTTGTCAATTCCCTTCAATAATCAAACAATAAATGCTTTGCCTTTGTTTGGGAGCAGCGTCCTGCTTCTTGCCCAATCTCTGGCCTCTACAATCCATCTTCAGGGAGACTGGCTAATAGAGACACACTGCTGTCCCTTGTCTGGATAGCTAATAAATCCAATCCCCCTATGAGCCTGTTGTGGACTTTGGTTCTACTTCCACAAGATAGGGTCAGGAGATATTAAGCTTAATGAATAGAAAGCTATGCATTTCCAGTATTGGGATTTTTTTAATGCATCATAAACCATTTAGTCTTTTCTGACTGCCTACACTTAAGGAAACATGAACTCTGGGAACAGGAATGGAGCTTCTAAGCATAGATTCTAACCTGAAGTTATTTTTTTAAATGCCTGCTAATTGTCCCTATGTATAGTGAATAAAATTCATGATCAGAATTTAAATTATCAATTCCTATTCCTATCTGTTCTGATAACTTGTACAAAAAGATAATTGGCCTCTATAAAGATAATTGATAGCTTCTGCTTAAACTCATGCCTGGTCAAGCCTTCCCCTTATATGTACAAAACCACATTTGAGGGACAAGGAATTGTTAATTAAATAACATCTTAAGTAAGTGAAAATAGATATGTAAGGTTACCTTAGTGCCTATGCTCCATGAATTTCAAAGGTAGCCACACAAACATATAAAGACTTCTCTTAATGAATATTTTCACATTTAGGTTAAGCCTGCTAAGATTCTCATAGGAAGTTAGATAAGTGACCTAGTTTTAATAGGAAGAATATTTGAATGCATTTTTATGGTAGGTAATCTGTATATAATATAGTTATAATATAGTTATTATATATAATATATATATTATAGTTATAAACACACATACCAAAGTGTGTTTTAAATTTTTTTTCATAAAATAGACCTTCATCTGACATCAATATTTTATGTTCCTGTAATGGCTGCATTTGGGGAAAGAACTGTTTGAGACATAAAGCACTATCTAAACAGGAATAGACAGGCATATATAGGGGCAAAAATGTGCACCAGCCTGAGCTCAGTATACCTTTCATTACTTGTAACCAGCCAACACTGTTAATAAGTAGAAGCAATGGAGAACCATGCAGTAGTCCTATACACAACCAAAAATAGAGATAAGTGACAAACAAACCTATAGATTGAAAGGTCAACAGGCTATCTTTTAAGTAGGGCAAAGGATACAATTAGTACTGAGGAAGATTAAGTAACTGAGGCTAGGACAATAACATTCATGTTTAGACCTTCTGTGTAATTCATCCTTCAGTTTGAAGACAATTTGACATGCACACACACACACAAACATATACATCCACACATACACTCGCATGTCAAAGTTCAAAGTTTTGAATCATTATAAAGTTTCATTGAAGGCATTTAGTATAATGTGACTGAAATAACTGTTGGTATGGTCATGATGGTTTGGAATATTTAAATGACCAAAAGCGTGGAGATGTAGCTCATATCAAGAAATGTTAATTAGATTTCGACTATAAATTGTTCATAACAGCCACATTGACCATATAGCTGTTACCTTTTGGTTAGGCTGTTTTGTTTGTTTGTTGTCCAGAATAGCCAAAGAATGTAGTAATTTCAATGGCATAAATTTGACTTTAAATGGAGGCAGTCACTAAATGTTTATCTCCAGCATGAATATTTAGCTTGCAAAGCTAAACTTAAATTTTTTTATATAACTGAAGAGAAAATATGCATCTTCAAATGTGACAAAACAAAGATACTTTCCAATATTAACTGCATAATCAGTCTTCTTTTCATTCTTTCATGTTTATCCCCATTATCACATTTCTCAAAATATGACATTTAGATTTTATGATCTATTGAACCAAGTAGTTGGAAGACTACTAACAATTAAGAGAATAAATTCAAGACTTAATTGTTTTTCTGGTTCATCTTCTGTCTCATGGAAAACCTTAGAATGTATGTGTACATATATCTATATTTACATATGTCTTCTATTAGCAGTTTAGCATTCTTAAAATTTTTCTTATTTTAGTCTGAAAACTCCCTTCTTGTATGTGCATGTATGATAAATTTTTGATATCTAAGTATTTATAATTAAAAGTATTATTCTGAACGTTAATAATCCACATCAACATTGCCAAAATAACAAGACTGTTTTATATTAATAATTTAAGCCTACAGTTATAATTTGAACTCTCAATTTTGTACAGATGGTGATTTTTGTATCAAAAATATATTCTTAACAACAGTAATTGAAAGAAAAGATACTTCTATTTAATAGACTCTGCATATCCTGTAAGAATATTAATTGATTCTGAGATTGGACAAGCATTTAAATACAGTGAAAATATTAAGTTATCAATTAACTCCTCAGATTTAAACTTGAGATTGTTATATAATTGAACATTTTTTTACAAAGCATAATATTAATTTAATTTTGACTCAAATAAATATATTTCTACCCAAGGAATAGTTTTCTTTTCCTTTTTTTTTTGTTTTTAGTTTGAACTCCACTATTTGCTTACCTCTATATAGTTTAAAAATTTAAACATATATAATCCAAATTGCTTAAGCTACCTAGGAAGATAATGTAAAAGTCAGTAATAATGCATAAAGACTACTTAACTCAGCTATGCAGTAATGCAAAAAAAAAAAAAAAAAAGAGACTAAAACATGCATCAATGAAACCAGAAATGGAAAGAATCAGTTAAAATAATGGAAACTTTTAGCCCAAGCATACTATTGTAAAGTAATTTTATCATGATTATTCTAGGTCCTTCCACATGAAATCACTTATCTATATTCATTGAAAGAAAAGCCAAGTGCATTATCTGAAGGGCCCAAGTGGATTCATATTTATTTTTCCATTTTAGTTTAGGCCCATTGATTTTTATTACTGGCAGTGTTGTTTTAATAACATAACACAGCAGAATTTTAAAACACAGCATTATGATGTAATGAATTTGATATTTGCCTTTAAAAATCACCAATATATCCACAGGGTTGTTAAAAAATATGAAGTAGAATAACCATTCTTAAGATAAATATATTTCTGAAGAAGAATTACTTATTTATCTATATAAGCCAGATGATTGATGAATGGAGGCTGTATACCTCTCATTTCAAAGGATTGGGCAGACCTGATCTGGAGTATTGTCTGCATTTTTTGGTTTCCCATTTTCACAAAGTTATTCAGAAGCTAGGGTGCTCATAAAAGGGGGTGAGAGAGCAATTATGATTTATAAAATACAACTCACAGAGGATAATCGAGGCCAGTGAATATGTGCAACTTGGAGATAATACCAGTGGAAAGAGCCTTAGAGAGATTTCTTCAAATATTTGGAAGGCTACCATGGGAAAGAATGAATAGATTTCTTTCTTTATAGATGTCTCAGACCTGTAATCACCAAATGGAGTTAGATCAATATAATAAGGAATATTCTAACAGTGGTATCCAACAAGAAGAGTGCTTTAAGAGGTTCTTATACTGAATTTTCCTCTGTTGTGGAGGTGATAAAGGGGATTTCCTGGATGATCTCTTAAAATCTCTTCAAACCTGGAGGCCGGACATGGTGGCTCAAGCCCGTAATCCCAGCACTTTGGGAGGCCACGGTAGGCAGATCACTTGAGTCCAGGAGTTTGATACCAGCCTGGGTGGCATGGAAAAACCCCATCTCCACAAAAAATATAAAAATTAGGGTGGCACAGTGCTGTATGCCTATAGTCCCAGCTACTCAAGGGGCTGAGGTAGGAGGACAGCTTGAGCCTGAGAGGCAGAGGTTGTTCATGCCACTGCTCTCCAGCCAGGGTGACAGAGCAGACACCAAAAAAAAAAAAAAAAAAACCTATTCTAATATTTCCTTTCTTTTACATCTGAAATTGTATTGAAATAAAAGGAGTATTGTATACTGAATTGCTCCTTTTGCAAGCCTCAGTTTGTTGACCAGAGCATTGGTCAACAAGGTGGAATGAGGAATGAGCCCACCCAATCAATCCATTGGGATGGAGTAAGAATATATTGAAACTTCTATTGAGGTTTATTTTATCAACTTTTCTGTTTTTATATATTTTGATGATCAATGTAATAGTAGTATAGTTAATCACAATTATAATTTACAAATGAATGCTTAAACATTTTAAATATCCAATATAAATATAGAACCTTTTTACGATAGGAGTATGAAATAAAAATAAACATTTGGGGACAATTTCAATGAAGTTAAAGCAGAGGAAAGTTAGTTTAGAGTAAGTGCACTGGAATCTTATATATCTATGACAGAAATAGAGAACAACTCAAAAGAAATTTAACCATGAAATATTTATGTTGGTCAAGTTTATGCCAATAAAGCTATTCTGGGATTAAAATCTGAAAGTACATTGGAAGAACAGGCCTTGTTAGATGCATTAATGTTAATAATTTTTGTACATCGTCATAAAATTAATTGTGTATTTAAATTGGGGTGCAGTAATAATGGCATCATAGGTGAAGCACTAGCCTCTCATATCTAGGGTCATGCTACATCTAACCCAAGGTTTTAACCAGAATTAATTTAGTGGTTTGGGGTTATTACCTGCTAAGCAGTAGTTCTTCATTAGGATGAATATAAAGCACATAATTTATCACAATTAGGCTTAATTGGCTATCTTAGTCTCTGTTCAGTAGATGCCAAGAACAGAGACAGCGTGGACAAAAATTCTCATCTCAATACCCAGAAAGGACAGTTTTAGGTTATTTCCTGCCAGGTTCTGTGATGGATGTAGTCTAATTTCACTTTAAAGTACTCAAATAGGGGGCATTCATAGCTAACAATATCGTATTATATTTTATCTTCCTGAGAGTTACTTAGTTATCCTTAGTTTCTTACCCAGCTTCTTCCTTTTTTCTCATTCTTCTCTGGTGGCATTTTTTTCCTTTCCTCACTTTTTCCCCCTCATACATGCATATAAACACACACACACACACACACACACACACACACACACACACACAGAGAGAGAGAGAGAGAGAGAGAGAGAGAGAGAGAGTGAGAGAGAGTTCTGAGGTCAATCAGGAGGCTCCAATCAAGCAGTGAATATACAAGGAGGACTATAACAGAATGATATACAATTTGCATTAATAAATGCCACTCTTGCTCTTATATTGGATTTTTGAGAGAATGTTTGTATGTAAAGGATAAAAAAGTGAGGAAACATTTTTACCTAAGTGTTTCAAAAATATGCTTCCCAATATGCAGCATTTTAAATTCAGAGACTAATAAAAGAGAGAAAAACAATCCTTTTTACTTCATAATAGTGAGAGCTCTTGGCAAAGTTGTTAGAAGCACTGTAATCTGTTGTGCAAATGATGCTGAAATTTTGTATTATCTCTACGATCAACAAGTGTTTCTAGAGTACTTAGAATCCAGAGAAAGCAATGAAACAAATTATTAGATGAGAAGTATGTGTTTGCCTTATCCACAGGGAAACGTATGTTTTGAAGTCACAATGATTAATAGATCTAGACCTATCATATAGTTAAAGAAAGTGTTGATTTTTCCTTAAGGCTTACCTAAGAAAAAAACAAACATGAGTTTATAAAAGCAAATGTATTGGTAATAAAATGAGAAAAGAATGACAAAATAAATTTAAAGTCAGAAAATCCTGATCAGTGTTATTCAGTAAATATGTTACTCAGTAGTTATGACAAAGATTATTCCTAAATAAACCAGAAGGGTGTAAAAGTATTTCATTGAAATGTTTAGTTATTTAATATGTTGGGGTTTCTTTGCAGTTGCTGGTTTATAGGCTTTTGTGTGTTCAGGTACATTAAACTAAACATACAACTAGATTATGTTGAATTATTTCCTTAGTGAAGATTATTGCTGCATTTAAAGGCTAGTTTCATGGAGTTTTCATCATAAAAATTAAATTGTTTTGATTCATTCTGCTTTAGTCCACTCTCACCATTTAATTTGGATATAAATTATCTGAGTATAAATATGACAGTAATATAAATAAAATTATAGAGGTAAAAGTGAATTGTCAAATACAGTGTTTTATGGAGAAAGTTGTATTGCAAATACTAAATTTTCCTGTAGTTGTGCTCTAAATGTAAACATGCAAGAGTCTTAGTTTAATTTCCATCATAAGCGATAATTGTTACATTGCTTGAGGTGAATGATACTATGTAGTAAACAAAAAGCCCAGATTTCTATAAAAGCTGAAAATCCACCGATGTGAGCTAAAATGAATGGTCTTCTTTTTTAAAACTGAAAGTCTTATGAATGGCCATAAATTTGTCTTTTAGGTAACAGTGCAGTCAGTATCTTATTTTCTGAAAATGTGCTTGGAAAATTATTGAATTACTGTTATTGAATTGTTCTTCTGCTAGGATTTGTGAGCCCATGAGTGGAAGGAAGGTAGTGTCATGTCAGGAATTGAAATATATATGAAGAAAACTAAGCATTTTATTACCATTTAGCTTCTTTCAGGACTACTTAACAGGACTGATTTTCCTTAGCATTGAAAACAAATGGTGTTCTGTTTAGTTACTGGATGCTGCATTTAAGAATCTTTATAAGAATAAGCACTCAGCCTTGATGATGTTAAATCTGAAAGGAGCAACTCACAAGTTACCAAAATACAAGAATGAAACATAGAATTTTGTCTGTTTATCAGTCTTTCTTCCTGAAATTATTTAGATGATTTTAAAAGTTAAAATCAAACATGCATGATCATCTTAGCACTATCGTGAATGTTGGAATAAGGTTTATAACACTTTGAACTTTATCCCTGCAGGTTACTCATTCGTGTTCTGAAACATGAGCATACAACATGTTAGCTATCATTAAGAAAAAAGAATATTTAATTTTTAATGAGTATGCATGTCCTTATTGTCTAGAAATAGTCACTGTAAGGATGTTGATGTGCAAAGGCTTGACCTTCAACAAGAGCTGCCCAGCACTCACATATGTGTACAAAACACTTGTCAGTTAACAAAGAGCATCTGAGATGAAACTCCTGAAACAAAGGTACTACCAGCTGAAGGGTAGAAAAACTTAGGAACTACAAGTAGGGTTGGTTTAGTTTTTGAAATTATATTGAGCTCTTGGAGAAAATGAATAAGTGGAAAATGAATAGTTGATGCTTCAGAGAAGCCCTAACAATTATAAACAGTACGAATCCACAAAATATGTAAGTGCAAAATGACTATGATGATATTAAAGAAAATCCCCAGAGTTCATTTTTAGTGTATTTGGTTTTATTCCTTTTAGAAATTATTAATATTTTTCTTAATTATAAAAGCAATTTTTACCATAAGTAAAATAATGAATAAGAGAAAAGGTAACATTTCCCCCAGCTACCTGCTGATCCCAATCCTCAGAATTAATAATGTTGACAAGTTGGTATGTATTCTTTGGATATTTGCATATGCCTATTTAAATATATGCATAAATATATAAACATAATATAAATATGTACAGAAACATATGCACATAAATATATAATGTAACAGATGTCCCTTCAGCCTGATTGGTCTCATGGTTAATAGACTTCTGAGATTTCCTTAATAATCTAAGAATAAAATGGAATCCCCATTTCCTACAGGGCAGTATATAGTGACTTCCCACAGGAGTCACTATTTTTTTTTCTCTGTTTTGATACGGAGTTTTGCTCTTGTTACTCAGGCTGGAATGCAATGGTGCGATCTCGGCTCACCACAACCTCCGCCTCCTGGGTTCAAGCAATTCTCCTGCCTCAGCCTCCCAAGTAGCTGGGACTACAGGCATGCGCCACCATGCCCAGCTAATTTTTCTATTTTTAGTAGAGACAGGGTTTCACCATGTTGACCAGGATGGTCTCGATCTCTTGACCTTGTGATCCGCCTGCCTCGGCCTCCCAAAGTGCTGGGATTACAGGCATGAGCCACCGCGCCCAGCCCAGGAGTCCCTATTTTTTTAAGTGAAGTACAGCATGACAGGGGACAGGGATAGGGCTGGGATAACAGTCTGTGATTATTGTAAATGACACTTTTTTTCTTCCAGATATACGTAAACTTGCACACATGTCACACCCAGGCTGATACACAGACACTGTTAAAAATATCCCTAAATAATGGTGCATGTCTATTTCTACTTCTTGCTTATTTCCCTCAATACGTTTTGGACAGTTCTAAGGTCAATACATACCAAGCTTCTTATTTCTCTCACAGACCAGTGGGAAGTATTCCATTGCTGTAATGTACCAAAATGTATTTTTACTTTCCCCTTTTGATGATATCATTCCATTATTCCACAATAAAAAACTACCTACCTAACTATACATCTTTCTGTGTAAATACATAATATAGCCATTCACCCACTCATTCTTTATTATCTGCAGAATAAATTTTTAATATGGGATATGACCGAAGTATACACAACTTAAATATTTTTGGGTATGAAGATCACTATTCCTTTGTTCATTGGCCAGTGCTGGAGTTATCATTCCTTTAATTCGCTTGATCTAATAATGTACAGTATCTTAGAGTTTCACTTCAGAATTCACAGTGAATACATTTGCATATGGTGACTGGTCATTTCTCTCCTTAAATATATTTTTTCCCATTTCTTATCTAGATTGTTTTATTGACTTATAAAACTATTTTATACTTTATTAATATGAGAGCTTTGATTCCATGAACTTTTTATTATAATTCCAATTGTCTTTTTAAGGTGTTTATGATATCTTTCATCCTAAGATGTTTTTTATGTTATTTTATTTTTACTAAAACTTGTGATATGTTATACATTATGTTTAGAAATGCCCTCTCTACATAAATATTATTTTTAAAATGTCTCCTGTATTTTCATAGTTTGATTGATCATTCATGGGCCCTTAATTGTTCTGAATTATTGTGGCAGTGGTATAAGATGGGACTTTACTTGGGTTAATATGTTATCTAAAACATTTTAAAAAGTACTCAGGACTTTAGAAAGTCTTTCTGAATTTACTTTAATTTTTGTTTACCTTCTGGATCAGGGTAAGTTGCAACTCTTTAAAGTACCAGATCTGTGTGTACTGCCTTCACAGGAGGTAAGACTACATACTGGTTGCACACTGAATGAAAATGAGCACCTAGATTCTAGAATGTGTTTATCCAGCGACTAGTTAATTTATAACCCCAATAACATAACTTGGTTCTCTAGGCCTCACTTTCCTTCCTGAAAAGCTGAGAATCAATCGCCTTGTCATTTCTCAAATTGTTTTCTCACAAGAACTGGTTCTATAGGGTGTTTTTTTACTTTAAGAAAACAAAAGTGAAATACATTAGAGAAATGCTGAAAGCTAAAGTAGTGATGTGTGTGAGAGAGAGAGTTTTGTTTTGCTTCTCACTGTAAGCCTACCCAAAGTCATGAAGATTACCTCTGTTGTGACTCTACATGTGTGATACAACATTTTCTCAGCTTCTCTAACCACATATCCTTTTTCCCCTCAGAACTTCTCATAAAACTTAATATCTTAGGGACTATATGTTTTTGCGAAAGGCAAAGCTACATGATCTCTAAGTTCGTTTTCTTCTCTGGTGTTCTGAAAACCTCAGATATTCTGAGGTTAAGCCATGCTGATATGCAGATCTTATTTTCTCGTCACTCTGCAGCATACCCACTTTCAACAATTACACTGTTTCTCGTGATGACCCCACATGCTCACATATTCATTCATAGTGTTAGTACTTCCACTGCTAGGTGCCAAGGTGCTGAGGACTCAGAGATACATAAAACCTGGTGCCTTCCCTTAGAGTTCTTAGTACCTCTGCAGTGTGTTGGGAGCACAATTTACTTCTTAGTTTTAGAGCCATATCTACGTTATAGAATCAGTTACTCAGTAGCCTGTGTGTATGAAAGGTTCACGATTTTTTAATATTGCAAAATGCTAAAGAGATTGCTTGTTAGTTTTTAGATAATGACTATTGTTTTACAGTGTAACAAGTATTTATGTTTTGAATCCTGATAGCCTCTAAACAGAAACATAAGTTGTTTCACTGCCAAATTTGCTTAAAATAATTATATTTTCATAGCTTTGTATTTAGTATGGCTTATGCAAATTTATTATATACTTTTTTATGAATGCTTATTGGAAACGTAAAGCATGCAATTTATTGAAATATTACAGTCATTAAAAAAGCATATAAGCCATATGATCAAGGAACCATTCTATAGATCTATTTTGTGACTTAATTATTTTAAGGTAAAATATAAAATACCCAAAGCAAATCTAAATAAATTGTTGCATCAAGTTTAGCATTCCTTTTGTGGTTATTGTTGAAACTCTAGCACAGTAATTAATGGACTGAAAACTATGCTATTGTGTTGTGCATTTTCAAAAGAAATTGAAGCTTGTGTATTAGATGAAAGTAGTAGCTGTAGGCTACAGCTTTCTCTCTGCTGTTGGATCTGTATATCATTAACTGCAAATAAAGTCATCCATTGGGGAAATATCATTTCCTCTGGATTCATTTCTATACCATACTCAGTATTATTAATCCATCTTAAGTTGTGCTTACATTTAAAATAATCTATTTTGCAAGAAGAAAAGTGAAAGACACATAGAAATAAATTGTAAATTCTATGTTGTCAGGTAACATGAGCAGAATTATAGCACTGTATTATTTTGAGATGATCTTCTAATACTATATTTAGTCATTGAAGTATCTCCTGTGAAACTGGAAATTTGCCTGAGACCTGATCATCTCACCCTGAAAGCTGAGGACCAGAAACAAATGTGTAAACTTGACCTTTGCACCTGCCTACTGGGAGCATGTTTTGAATTCTGACTATAGTCTTGAATGAGAAAATGCAGAAAAGAGGACAGGGAATCTGCTTCCTGCCATGTTTCCCACTATTGTAGCAACTGAGAGAATTTCTTCCACAGGTCCTTGTGACCACTGGCTTCAACTGCTGGGTCAGGGCACCGGACAAATGCTCTCTGCAATTTAATGATCTCTTTTGAATATTGTTTGGCATTTTAGTTTTTGATCACCAAAGGCAAGTATAATGTGGGTACACTAGAATTCCCTTACTAAAATATTTTAGAAAATTTGTTCTAAACATTACCACTTTCTGGCCCACTGAAACAAAGAGAGGAGGAGTCCCCAAAGACAAATAAAATAATCAATCAGTTTAGACCATGGGGGACTCACTGGCTTATAAAGTCCTATGTTGGCAATTTTAATGGTCTGAACAAAGTCCACAAAATAAGCCTGTGCCTGGCGCTATGGCTTACATATGTCCTCAAAAAGAGCAACTTGCTGATGCACTGTAACATGAATTGCATTAGCACATTTACATTAAAGTGTGACATGATATCAAAAGATTATAAGATTGCATATCTTTGGCATACTGCCTGGAAAAAAATTGTGGATAAATGTCATGTTAAAATCTTGTTCTGTCATGAATATAAGCTGAGTATAATCACAAATGACAGCTGAAAGAGCATAGAAAAACCATCTTGACACCTAAGTGATGGTATTACCTGTATTCTGAATAATTTTACTTATAACAGGTATTGCTCTGTAAGTTTGTCTTATGATCCATGTTTCATTATGATGAGAGAAGAACATTGGAGTTAAATATCATATTCCTTAAAATTTATTTTCCCTGATGTTAATATTGCTTCATCAGCTTTCTTTCTGTTGGTATAACTATAGTCATCTCTTTACTGTAAAATTAATTCCCCATGCTGTTTTGCTAAGGTGTGTCTTCTATGAATCCTGTTTAGATGGTCTTTATTTTATTACTATATGAAGAATCTTCATCTTTCAAGAAGCAAGTTTAATCTGTTTATATTTATTATTACTGACATAAGTGACCATTTATTTTATGTAGATATGTGTGTTTATACACTCTTTCCTTATTTTCTCTTGTCCTGTCCTACTTTATATTGGATTCATGTTTCTTAATTCTCTTTACTGTTTCAGTAGTTTGAAAGCTATATATTCTATTTGTAGTCTTTCCATGTTTACCCTTAATGTGTTCACTTACTTTACAGAGCTATGGTAGATCAAAATCACTACATTCCTACAGAATATTATTAGAAATGTACAGTTCGTTAGCCTTCACTTTCAGATACCATCCTTCTATTATTATTTAGTTTTCTAATTCTACTTTAAAATATTTTTCCATATTTGTCCTTTCTTTTAACAATGTTCATTTATTTACATTAATCTATAAATTGAATGATTAGGTGGTCACAGCTGCTGCATGTGTACTAGCCCTTCATTTTGATTTGTTTTTCTTCTTCCTAAAGTACATCCTTTACGAGTTCTTAAGTATGGGCCTATAAATAGTAACATATCTTTGTCTTTGAAAATATCTTTATTTAGCCCTCATTCTTCTCAGTACTAGTTGTGCAGAGTATGGAATTCAGGATTGATAGGTTAAAATTCTTTTCCTTAGGAATTATTAAGATATTATTTAATTGTATTTACGTCTTATTATTGCTGATGATAAACCCGCTCTCAATCTGTTCAACATTCCTTTACAGATAATATGTTTTTTTCTTTTCTATGGCTTTTAAAGATTTTTCTTTTATGTTCTAAAGTTTCACCATGGTTTCTCTAAAAGTGATTTGTTAACTGCTTTAAATTTGGCATACTACTTCAACTTGAAGACTCATGTCTTTCTTCAACTCTAGAAAACTTTAAATTATTTTCTGTATGATTACTGCTTCCCTTTAATTCTATCTATTCTTACCCTCTGTAATGTTTTATTAAATGTGTATTGAATTGATTTTTATAGTTCTGTTTACCTTAACCACACTTATTTTCCCCTTTTTAACTTTCTGCATTTTGGGTGGTTATTTTGAATTGGAAGTTTCTGGAACTTTTCTTTCTCAGTGATGTATTTTTTAAGTTTTTTAAAGTTATATTTTATTTAATATATATAGGTCCTGGTAATAGAAGAAAGGCCATTTATGTTAGTTCAGTATGCCATTATGTTAGATTTAGTTGAATTCTGTATACAAAGTTCTGACATAAAATGTGTCTCTATGCTATGCTGAGACAACATCTGAAGCTTCTCAGGAATAGCAAAACTCTTTCAACTCCTTGGTCAAAAAAGATCAACCTGATTTGGAAAGTGCTGGAAGTATAAAATGATCCTACAAAATTACAGGGCACATGTACTATTTTCTCTTCAGTGTGGCTTAATTGTGACTGTTAGAAGGGTAGAGGGGTGTGTGTGTGACTGTGTGTGTATGTATGTGTTTGTGTGTGTGTGTGTGTGTGTGTGTGTAGATACATGCATGTGCACAGAAAGACTAATTTCTTTCCAAACTTTAATCAATTGAAGAGATGCAGATTATGCAGCTCACCTATTTACTTTTCTCCTATGCAGATTTTGCTTTTCTACCAACTTTAGTTTTCAAAGCTGTTAATATTCGACTGTCTTGTTAATCTGTGCTGCTTTTTATCTCCTTAATTACTGATAGAAAATTTCTCTTTTTCACTCCCTATCTTTGCCTCTCTGTTCAATTTATTTTTTTAAAGTTTCCTAAATTTTGGCTTTGTGTACTCGTTACAAATTATATATACATATTAAAACTATCATCATAGTACTAGAATAATAAAAAGCAATGCTATTATCATCAAAACCATTGAGAATGCCATTAAATTTCATTTTTAATATTAACAATAGTTAATCGGCTAATGCACTCATTGAAGGAGATCCTGTTTTCACTGAAGTATTTTACCAGTAGTGGGAGAAGTAGAACTGCAACATGGCTTCTAATGTTTTATAGATAACTCCTTGTTAACCTCGATCATTTGACTTTAGACTTTTGTGAATTCCTCTTTCCATCTTCCTTTTTTCACTTTATTTTGTTTAGGTCCTGGTTTGATTGAGGTTAACACAAAATAAACAAGAAAATAAGAATACTAGGCAAAACCAAAGGGAATTAATGAGTATCTTCTGTGCAAAAAAAAGTTGATGGTATCTTAATATTTGCATGGAATGATATTAAATTCTAGCACCAACACATAGTATTTCAGCCACATTGTAAATTTTAAGGGTCTTGAATACATTCATTTTCTAATAAATCTGTCATCTACAATCTTAGCTTCCTGAGGAGATACAGCCTGACTTCTAAAAGAACTACCTACAAAGTTTGGAGCATAATAAGGAATTGAGAGAATTGTTAAAAGGAAGGGAAGGAAGGAGAATACATATACACAATGAGAAATAATATACTGTTTGAAGAAAATAAAAGTACCTAATCTAACAAAATTCTCAGTCTTTTTAATCATTTAAGCTTAGCTTTAGAGAGCAGTCTTACTTTGTGCTTAATCTGTTTGAGTTTTTAAACCAGACTTACCAATTTAAATATTAGTACAAAAAATATTATAACAGGCTATCGATATTTCAGGTTATAAACCTCTCATCCTTTTCTCAAGTACAAACCTCTCCCACCTGGCAAGATGTATCACATTCTTCATATAAAGCTCCTAATTTTAATTCTTGTTCACAGCTTTGTGAACATAGCTTTCAAAGTTACTAAGTCTACAAATAGTTGCAGATATACAATAGGTAATGCCATTTTTATATATCTCAGTTTGCCTGACCCCAGTCATCTAGGAAGAGTAATCAAGAACAAGCATTATGACAGTTCAATATTATAATTTTATGTTTATGTCAAATTTTAAAGTATTTTTTGACTTTGTGATCCTATATGCTTATTTAGATTCCTAGAGAAGAGAACTCCATTCACAAAACAATTCCTATGACGTTTTTATATGTACATCGATGTATACCTCTATTGAGTACTACATCAGAGAAAATATAAATGTGAATTCGGTATTATCACTTGTAGAGATCACAAAATACTCTGACATATGATTGAAATCTGCCTAATAGCAGTAAGTGAATCTTAGGAAGAAAAACATAAGCATTTATTCCACAACTCTGCAAACAGCTTCAAACTAAACCTCTGAGCCTGAAATGTGAGAAAATAAAGTGATTGAAGCCTGTCAAAAAGGAAAATCAGGTAGCAGAGTGATGATTCCCCAGACGAGAACATTGAAACAAGTATTTCTACAGCATTAAATCTGAATCAGTTACCATTCAAAAGGAAGACATTTTTAGATAAAGCCAAGATTTACATGAATTAAAAAACTAAATATGTTTATGTGTGTGCCTGTATGTTCCATTTATTTACCTAATAACCTAAGTTTAAAGAATGTATCATAACTGAGTAACATAAAATAGCCAAATAAAGTATAATAGAAGAGAACATTTAATTATCACCACTACTACTTTAAAATGTTTGCTGTCTATTTCAGCCAATCATGTGCATATACATATGCACGTTTTACTAGAGCAAGTGAAGTCCTGGTTGCCTTTGGGTCCCTTAATGCTTCCAAAATAAATTCTAAACCTCTTAACCGGCCAATAAAAGTCTTCTACCATCTGCCTCTATTGTATCACTCTCACATTATCTCCTATTTATTCTCCACCATGTAACACCTGTTCCAGCTACTGTTGTTTTCCTCCTGTCCCTCAAGTGTTCTACCGCCTTCTACTCCATGTGCCCATACATTGCCCCATCTCATTACCTTTGCCAATGCCTTCTTCCCTCCTCCCTTCCAATTATTTAAAGAAGCAAGTTTGTGCTATCCCATGGTACCTTTCTAAGCTTATTCTGCCTCAGATTAAGACTTTTCCCTGAACTCCCATGGCATTTAACTGTAAATTATACACATGCCTATACAGGGCTATTGTTAAATGCATTGTTTAAAGATTGCTGTGTGTTTTTCTTGTGATTTAAGTTGTTATTGCTTTTCCAAGTTGTTTAAGCACTATAGTGATTTGTATTGTGCTTGGATCCTGATTGATTTCACTCTAAAATATCATCTTTAGAAATGTGTAAAACATGTATTTAGCTACTTGTAACCTCTAACAATAGTAAGGTTGGTGCAGGAAGTAATTTGAATGGCACTTTGTTTGTTTTTTTGTTTTTTGTTTTTTGTTTTTTGTTCTTACAGTCTTACTTTGTCACATAGGCTGGAGTACAGTGGCATAATCTTGGCTCACTGCAACCTCCGTCTCCTGGGTTCAAGTGATTCTCATGCCTCAGCATCTAGAGTAGCTGGAATTACAGGCCCATGCCACCATGCCCAGATAATTTTTGCCATTTTAGTAGAGATGGAGTTTTGTCATGTTGGCCGTGATGGTGTCAAACTCGTTACCTTAAGTGATCCGCCCACTTCAGTCTCCCAAAGTGCTGGAATTACAGATGTGAGCTGGGCCTGAATGGTGGTACTTCTAATTTGATGATTTCAGAGTCCTTAATGAAGTAAGATATACTCTTACATTCTTTATTACATGTCTGGGATTGTGTTAAGAAGTCATAATGGCCATTCTTTTATTTTCTTGGTAAAGATAGCCATGAATGATAAGCTTTTCTGTTCTTCCAATCTAAATTTTCTTCCAAGCTTAGTTAAGATGAGAGTACAACTGATGGGCTTTGATTTATTATTTCTTTTTTTCCACTAAGGCATATTTATCTCCAAATTTGCTTAATGTCCATGACATACATTCCATCTTAATTAATCATTAGTTACCTAATAAGAAAAGTTTGTATATTGTAAAAAGCACTTACCATTAAGAAATTCCTTTGACTGGTTTGTCAAAGAACAGATGGTTGTAGATGTGTGGTGTTATTTCTGAGGCCTTTGTTTTGCTCCATTGGTTTATATATGTCCTTTGGTACCAGTACCATGCTATTTTGGTTACTGTAGCCTTGTAGTATAGTTTGAAGTCAGATAGTGTGAGGCCTCCAGCTTTGTTCTTTTTTGCTTAGGATTGTCTTGGCTATATGGGCTCATTTTGGGTTCCATATGAAATTTAAGGTAGTTTTTTCTAATTCTGTGAAGAAAGTCAATGGTACCTTGATGGCGATAGCAGTGAATCTATAAATTACTTTGGGCAGTATGGCCATTTTCACTATTGATTGTTCCCATCCATGAGCATGGAATGTTTTTCCATTTGTTTGTGTCATCTTTTATTTGCTTGACTAGTGATTTGTAATTCTCCTTGAAGATGTCCTAAGCAGAAATACCATTTAACCCAGCAATCCTATTACTGGGTATATGACCAAAGCATTATAAATCATTCTACTATAAAGACACCTGTACACATATGTTTATTGCAGCACTATTTACAGTAGCAAAACTTGGAACCAACCCAAATGCCCATCAATGATAGACTGGATAATGAAAATGTGACACGTATGTACCATGGAATACTATGCAGCCATAAAAGATGAGTTCATATCCTTTGCCGAGACATGCATGAAGCTGGAAATCATCATTCTCAGCAAACTAATACAGGAACAGAAAACCAAACACTGCATGTTCTCACTCATAAGTGGGAGTTGAACAGTGATAACACATGAACACAGAGAGGGGAACATCACACACTGGGGCCTGTTGGGAGGTGGGGAGAGGGGAGGGATAACATTAGGAGAAATACCTAATGAAGTTGATGGGTTGATAGGTGCAGCAAACCACCATGGCACATGTATACCTATGTAACATACCTGCACATTCTGCACATGTACCCCAGAACTTAAAGTGTAATTTAAAAAAAAAGAAATTCCCTTGACAATGATTCTCAGTTTCCTTGTCTATGTAAGACTGTGTTATAGAAACTATGTAGTCACCTCTGTTTCTAAATTCTTAGAATGCTGTCGACTATAAATATCACGGCATTAAGAGAGCATTTGCTTAACTGTGAAAAAGTTTTATGGAAAAATAATAATATATTGCATTAATAGAATGTTTTAACTTTTAGAAAATGATTCCATAAAAATAACCTTTGTAACTTCATAAATAGAAGAGTTAATGAAACTCAGAATATGTGAAGGTTTGCTAAAAATAAAATATTTTATCCCCTTTCCAGTTTAGGAAAAACTTCTATTAAATAGAAAAACAAACTCGCATATATCAATATTTTCTATGCTCTCTCTTTTTTTTTAATCATTAACCATCCTTCATTCATAGTTTATAATCTTTATTGATGGGATCAGTGCAATGTTTTACAGGTTTGGCTGACAGTAACTGGCAATTGGATTTAGAATCCCAATTCAAGCACAAAGCCCTGGATGGCACAAGGGAACCTGATCTTTGATCTGAGGCAAATAAGTTCTGCTCCAAATTTTAAAAAAGAGAATCACTTATAGTCAACCATGACATTATAACTCTCATGGCATGGTGCTTAGTGAGAGAACAAGCTACTCTAAGTAGCAAAGCATTGAAAACTGAAGAGTCTCTTATAAAATGTAAGCTGCTTTTAACATGCAGTCTTAGGGAGCTGAATTTTATTTTTTTAATTCAGGAATTCAGCTTTCAAATGATAGTGTTCAGTTGTTATAAAGGTCACTGCCCTTGGCCTCATTTCAGCTTAATTGGGACAAGTTAATCTTCTTTTCTGTTGTTCTTTCAATTTGGAATGAAACTGGGATCTCTGTTAGTACTCCTCATCCATCAAATCCTATGACCTTGAAAGAAGGCGGCAGCCCTCCTTCTCAGGAGAGTCTGAAAATAAGAATTAAATAGGTCTTCTCAGTGGAGACCCATGGCAACATGTAATAAGACATGTAAAAAAAGACTCTATCACTGCAGGCATTCTGTAACATTTCTGCAAGTTACATATGGAGTCAAAAAATAATTTAAGTTCAGAGTAAAATAAAATAAAGAAATCAGGAAAATATATTAAATTCTTCTAAAAATTAACTAAAATTGTTTATGAAAATGTTTAATGGAGGTCGAGTTTAAAATTGTTTTCTTCGAAAAATTTCACCACAAAGTATGAAACATTTTTAACTTTCTCGCTAGATACATTTTCAAAAAAAGAAAAGTAATTATATTAGCAAAAGATGTGTATAATAATGAACTTTTGATAATTATAAAATATATTTTTATTTAAACAATGAGAAGGCGTGTAAGTAACCACAGGGTAGGCTGCTTGTATAATAATAAACACAAAGTGAGGATGAAGATATAACGATC
Source organism: Cacajao melanocephalus (assembly GCA_963573385.1). Taxonomy (NCBI): domain Eukaryota; kingdom Metazoa; phylum Chordata; class Mammalia; order Primates; family Pitheciidae; genus Cacajao; species Cacajao melanocephalus. The sequence continues at coordinate 21,695 of CAUYLG010046475.1, read as the reverse complement.
ACTATTATAACGGCAGTGCTTAATACATGAGTCAATGTTTATTTCACTATGTTTGGTTATTGAGGAAAATTGCCATGATCCCAGACCACTATGGAAAGCTTATGAAAGTATAAGGTGTAATGCTTCCTTTTAACTTCACAATAAGCAACCTATATAAGAACACATACCATACACCAGGTAAATTACCACTCCTCTTCTAGAATTATCCAAGAAAACGATATCAGGAATAAAAATTAGTTTGATGCATGTAATACTGAAGAGATTTTGACATGATATGGGACTACAAACATTAAATAGTCTGAAAAAAGATTTAATTGATTATAATCTTTACACAAGACCATCATCTGTAAATGAAAGAAAAGACTTTACTACAGATATGTGTTTTACATGCTTCATTTTCCATGTGATTTCATGCTTCTAAAGCCACATAAAATGATCCCTACATCTCCACGTTCAGTGCCTTGTCTGTTTAGAAGTTGCTCTCTTTATAAGGAAAAATCAGAGAAGGCTCTCCAAAAGTGATTCAAAGTATAGGGCAATTTAATGATCATTCATTGAAAGTTATCTTTACATTAATATTTAAGAAAGCCAATCTCATCCAAACAGATATTTTATTAACTATAAAATTATCTGTGACAAACAGGTAGATCCTTAACATCTGGTACAAATAAAATGTGAAAAGTATACTAATTATAACATTTCATGTTTCATTCATTTTAAAAGAAAATGATTACTTTGGAAAGATTATTAATTTAATTGATCAAAGCTCAGGCTGAGCCAACTCAAAAAAATTTATATTCCAATTTTATGACTTACTAGTTAGTGGCCTTAGGGAAATTATTTAACTTATTTAAGCTTCAGTTTCTTCAGTTTGGGGTAATAGAACCTAGTCATCATTAGATCATTGTAAGACTACATGAGAAATACTACTTGATTAAAGTGAATAGCAAGGCGCTACTTATACAATAGGTGCTCAGCAAATATAATTTTTAATGTTTTCAGTATTATTTTGATACCTTCATTGAATAACATGAGTATATCTTCTTATGAATCTAGTGTACAGATTTTACATATTCCAATATTGATAAAGGGAGCAACGTATTTAATGCTGTTTAAAATTTTCAAGATAATTTAGAAAATTTTAAGATAAATTTTTGATAGAATTTTCAAGATAAATTAGACCAGGGTGACATACTTGTACTGGAGGCAATCTCATAGCCCAGGTCAGTTAAAATGTCAGTGTCAACCAAAGGAAATGTAAGAATAGAAAAATTCCGAAATCTTGATTTAGATGATTGTCTAACTATCAGCTATTGTTATGATGGTGAAAGGAAAAGGAAAAAGGATGGGTATGGTGAACATCATATTCCAGAACTAAGGAAATAACTACAAATATATGAATAACTAAGTTTAGTGAGTGATTGTTTTACATTCCAGAAATTACGTTAAGTGATTTCTACATATAATTTCATTTAGTCCTTTCAATAATCTCACCTTTATTTCACAGAAAAATGACTTTAGATATTTAGATTATTCTCCTCAGGGGAAATTCTTATGCTGACTAATTCAACAAACATTTACTGAATCTCTAAAATATGCCAGATACCTAGTGAGACATTAAGATGAGTCATTACCAGTGTTAACATGCATGGCACTAAATATCCAGACCACAATATTGAAGGCCATAGTATTATTATATTTACGTGAGCTGAAGTTTCAATGTAGAGTTTATAGTGTTTTGTTCCACAGGTACAGTTCTCTAAATTTATGATGAAATATGATGAGAAAAAAGTGGCTTTACCTAAATTGTTTTAGTTCAGATTGCATAAAATTTCCATTTCACATGGTTATTACTCAGCCCTCTTTATGTGTATATGCTCATAGGATGCACATATATTTAGACTTTTGTTCTATTGACTTCATAATTGAAAGGAAAGGAAAAATATAATAGCTCTATTAATTATTTACATATCACATTTAATTCTACCAGATGCTGAAAAAAGCAAAAGAAACACTGATCGATTCAACATATATATGGGCCAAGTTGCCGTTGCAGAGTGGAGCTTGCAATTTGAGGCAGATACAGTTGTGCTGTAGCAAACAAATGCACTGACATTTTGAACCAAACTCAAAATGTGACCAGAAAATCCTATGACATAGGATCAGGTAGTTTAAGTAAAATGCCTCTGAAAGGTGGCATATGTTTTCTTGGATAGTTTAGTTTTTACCTTCAAAGTATATTAAAGCTCAAGATAAAGCTCTTTCTGCCTTACAACATTGCTCTAATCTACTTATCTGAATTCTGCCCTTTGGGGCCACTCACATTGCATAACTCCAGGGACCCATATTCCCAGAGAACACCATGTGAATGGTGCCCCTGGAATTCCTCACTGCAGTAGCCCTGCTGCTGATCTGGGTGCTCTGAATGATTTGATTCAATCTTTTCCTTTATTTTAGTAATTTCTCAGAGTGACTATTGCTTACAAAGTATTCCATTAGGTGATTTCTTTCTTTCCCTTCTTTTTCTTTTTGATAGAGCAGCATGCAGTTATGTTGTTACAAAGTTATTGTGGCAATAAATTTTAAAGCAAAAGATAAAATAACATAAAACTCAACTATCCTATGAAAAAATAATTCTGCTCAGCAGAGTTTCTTTTTCAGGATAGTCAAGATTTTCTTGGTTAAAAAAAAAAAAGCATCTATTAATAGACCATGGTCAATACAATCATATGCCTCTTTAAAAGGAAAATTATCTCTTCCAAATAGTTCCAAGTAATTATTAGTCAAAAAATTAATACACTTTTCTCCTTGTGTGTTTGGGGCAAATAATTCCAAGACCATTTGTTTGGTCTTGCAAACTTTGCAATTGCTGCCATAATATAAGAATATAAGGGGTGTATCTGTATGTGTGAATATATATAAATATATTTATTTATTGTGTGATATATATAAATATATTTTCACACAAACAGATACACCTCTGTATATGTTCATTTCCTGAATATATACAGATTGAAAATATATATATATGTATATATTCATTGCTTCAATATATATAGATTGAAAAAAATATATATATATACACATTTTTATATTTATTTTTCCTGAATATATACAGATTGAAAAAATTTTTTTCAATCTGTATATATTCAGGAACTGAAAAATACTCTCTCTGTTTCTAATTCAAGCCATTTTTATTCAGTGTTATCCTGATAATCACTGCAAATAACAAAGGTCTATTATGGTCCTTTTTATATTTTGCTAATGTAAACAACAACCATATAATGCCATGTAGCTACTTATGATGAGTTTAAAATGGAACTGTTTCATTTAAAAACAGAAAATTCACACTCCATCTAAACTCTCTATAGGACTCATAGGATTCCTCTTATAGATCTCATATATTGATCCATTTAAGAGGGACAATTTTTCACAATAAAAATCCCAGAGATCCACAATAAAGTATAGGCTTAAAAGGAAAGAGGGGTGACATGTGTTTTTCATCCCTTAGTTATGGACCCTGCTGGAATTACTTGCTGATTAGACATTCTTCTCTCCGTGACCTCTTCTTATCTTCCTGAAGACCCTAACCACACTTGCATGCTCCTGAGAGTAAGAGACTCTTTAGCGCTTCACTTGCCTCACCCTAACCCAGGCCCTAATGGTGCCAGTATTGCTCGGTAGTTAGAGTTTGAGCTACTCAGGAAATCAGGAAAGAATTCACTTCGAAAGCAAAACATATATTCTGAAGAATGAGTCAAAGTGAGCAAGATGAAGGTAGGTCATGAGTGAGGGTGGTGGATGCTGTTCCTAGTAGAAAAACAGCGTGTGTAAAGGTCCACTGATGGCAGCTAGTCTGAGAAGGAGGAGGAACCAAGAGCAGGCCACTGTGGCTGCAGCTTGGAGCATGCAAGGGGCTGCTGAGAGACTAGGCAGAAGAAGAGTGCAGGAACCTGGCCAGGCAGAGCTGTGGAAGCCTCATGAAGGATTTTACTTTCTATATTAACTCAAGGGAAATAATTCAAGCAGGGTGGTGACATGATCAGCTTTGCCTTTTGAAAGGAACAGTGGAGCAGCAGTGTGGAGAAATGATGGGGGTGGTTTCTAATTAGGGGGCTTTGCCGAAAACTAGACAAGATGCTGATAAAGGTGAAGACAGATGAGGGAGGTGTCAAGAATAACTTCCAGGTTTTATCGTAATTATAATTAGGAGAGACAATTAGGTGAATGTATTGAATATACTCCACATATGCACACACACACACACACACACACACACACACAAAGAAATGGTAAATCATAGAAATAGTAAATCTTTTCTCTGATCATCCAGATGATTACTCTGCTTGTAATTAGGGGAATTAAGAAGACTTGGTGAATTCCAGACTTAAAAGAAAATGAAGGTGTTCTCCAAGCTAGATAGCAAATGACTAATGAGGAGATAGATGAATTGAGTCATAGCAAAAAAAAAAAAACTATCTTTCAAGTAAGTCAGTTTAAATTTACCCTTTTAGCTTTGCTAAACTTACATTTTTCTTTTTATTGATATTTGCTCTTCTTTATTTAAAACCAAGGCTGGTGAACTACAGCTTAAGGGTCAAATCTGGTCCTCAGTCAGCTTTGTAGAGAAAGTTTTATTGAGACACAGCCACAACGATTTATTTACCTATTGTCTATGGCTTCTGTTTGGCTACAGGCCCAGAATGGAATGCTTGCAACAATAGCTGTATGGCTTACAAAGTCTGATGTATTTACTTGTTGGCCTAAACAGAAAAAAGTTGCTAACTCCTTGGTTGAAGTATTTTTATTTTTCTTGCTTTTATTCTCCTCTGTTAAATGTTGGTTGATAAGATCATTTATATCCTTCCTTTCAAATAAATTTTGATATATTTTGTTTTTGGAATTTGACCTTTTGTATGGGACTTCAAAACACTAAATTCTAAATACATAATAAAGTGCATTTTTGAAAAATGATATATTCTACCATATACTGTTTTCTTGTTTCTTTAGGAACAAATATGATTTTAAATCTAATTTTGCGGACCCTAAAATAATCACTCTAGTCCACCATTATTACAATTTTGCTTTTTGGATTTTGCTCTTTTTCTGTTACATATCTCATTAGTAAATATCTGGCATATTTAAAGACAGACATAGTCTCAAGATGATTACATATAAAACTTTCAATTTTTATTGTACACATTCCATTTCAATACATCAGCTGCTTTATTAAAATATTTGGAAAATATTCATACATTAAGTACTGCATCTAAATGCCTTACTGAAAGAACAAATCTAAAGGCTTCAGCTCAAAGGTTATAAAGCATTGACATGAAGTGCTTGGAGCCTACTTTTCTAAACAACATAATCCAATCATCTGTAAATGCAAAGATACGCAATGAGAAGTTCTTTTCATTAAGTACAAATATTTAGACCTAGATAAACTCATACGTATGTTTTCCATCATATTTGTTTTTGTGTATTGTATTTTTATGCCAGTAATTGTATAAGTCAATGGTAACTTAATATAGGAGAAATTATCCAAATGAAATACTATTTTACACTTTTGAGAATTTTAATTATAGTTATTATTTTTCAATTCTTCTTCCTTCCATGAATCTTTTTAATGAGTAAATAGTTCTTAAAGTATGTTTTTCTGAGTTGAATGATCAGTAGACAATAACAAAATTCCCCAATTTCTTTTCATCACTTTGATATATTTAGAGCATCTAAATGAATAGGAAATTAGAAGTATTGTCTACCTTGTCATTGCCACATTTTATTAAATTAAATTATATACATTTTACCGATAACATATCAAAATATCTATAACAGACACCTAAGAATCCCTTAAGCTGTGAAAATGAAGGCCTTGCTGAAAGGATACATTAGACAAATTTTAGGAAAAATATCTAAGTGATTTTCTTCATTTACAGATGATTTGTTTAGCATCTATTTTGAATAAGGTGCAATAGTTTTATCCAAAAAATAAAAATGAGGAATTACAATCCTATACTCAAGCACCACATAGTACACAGAGAGCAAACAACTGATGCTTAAGAATTATTTATAGGATAAATAAGAACAATTACAACACAGAATGCTACATAGTCATCTGTACATAAGCCATCTGCTTGTGATACGTACAAAGGCCTTTGAGAGCACAGAAGAAGAGCATCTCACCAGGAAGTGAGGGGGAAGAATTTCAGGACCTGAGACTTGGAGAGTCAGAGGAAGATTTTCATGTAGACATGGAATGGGTTTGAGCATGGTGATTAGCATAAACCATGACACAGGCTTGAACAAACATAAGAGTTTGGAAAATAACATATAGTTACTTATGATTATTGTAAGAAAGGAAAATAAAGGAGAGAGTAGGCAGATTTAAAAAAGACCAGATTATGAAGGAACTTACATTACTTTTTAAGGAGTAGATTTTTTAGATAATACATTAATTTTGATTTTTAGATTATATTATTGAGTCTAGTAGATATATGTAAATCTAAATATATATACACATGCACATATTTGTTTATATATGTAAAGAAAGAGAGATACTGTGTGTGCTATCTAGATACATAAATAAAATGCATTAAGGTGGAGCTATGTGGTAAATTGGGAGAGTTTTTGGCTTAGAATTTCATACTCTGCCTCCTCTCACCAGAGAATAGCAGGACTCACCAGTGAGTACTAATCCAGCCAGTCAGGTTCTGCAGAAGAATCGAAGCTTTCTGTTAGAGAACCCACAAATGAAAGTGCCCAAATTTAATGTAATGCTTAAAACAACTAATTTGTTAGTAGGATGATGAAAATAATTTGTACTAAAAAGGACCAGGGATTAATGATTAATGTCTGTTCAGTTTTCTTTTGCAGGCAATCTTTCTAAAACACTTACACTGGGTTCCAACAGTGCTCATTGTAAGTCTAGAGTTTCATTATGGGACATGAGAGTTGACCAGGAAGGTGAGGTGGCCAGGTTTCCACAATTGCACTTTCCTTAGATAAAACAGATAAAAGTTCTTCTAAAGACTGAATTTCAAATAAAGCACTCCTTTAATTTAAAATTCAAAAAACATTTCACTACTTAATAAGATATAAAGATTGCATTTTGTTTATTCAACAACATTTATGGCTTTGTGATTTATTTCATTCATTGTAGTAACCAGTATTTTTTCCTTTGAGATTTATGTAGGGAAAATCTTACGATAAATTATCTTACTTGTTGTCACATTTTTAGTATAAGATTGTTTCCTTACATAGATGTTCTACAAATACACTAGACTAAATAAAACATACAAAATGCTGTTGAAAATGCCCGTGACAATTTTATGCTCTTCTGTATGCTCCATTGCTAAGGAATTAGATGGCTCTTCATAAAAAGAGACTCTGTAGACTTCAAATCTAAGGCTGTATGACTTCTAAGATGCTGACCCACCATCATCTCACATACAATCATTTATCTGGAACCCATTGAGTGCACTGGTTTCATATCAGTTCAGTTAAGCCATGTGTGAAAACCTTGGAAACAGTAAAACAAAACAGAAAGTCCTCAAGACACAGTGTGCAAACAACTGCTAAAGCAGAAATCGTAGGCACAAATAAAAGGATATTCTTCAGGTGCTAACCAATAACAGATCTTTTCAGCCATATGCATGCATATGAGTAAACTTCAAACTCCACATTATCATCTTCTGTACAAACCACAGTTGCGTATCTGTGGAAGCCAAAGCACAAGGTCAGTAAATATTTATGCTTTAGATTTTCTTAGGGCTGTATTTTTTTTTTTAAGAGACAGATTTCACGCTCTAACTCCCAGGCTAGAGTACAATGGCACGATCATAATCTTTAGAGCTCTATTTAAGGGAAAAAAAAAAGGAAACAATACACTTTTTCTAGGTGGAATCTGCCAAATTTCATCATTTTGAAGGTGCGTTTTCCCATTTATAAATGATATTAAATTCTTTATCACAAAGAGGGAAAAGGAAAAAGGTAAGAAATTGGTCAAAATCAGCACAGATCATGTTAAAACAAACACCCTCTGAGCTTGCTTCTGCTGAGATTTGGCTATAGCCTCCATGAACATGCCGTACAAGCTTCTTAATATGTCTCATTTGGAAGAACAAAGTGATTCTTCAAACAGAACCACTTTCTGAACTTAAAGTATCACTGGTCATTGTTCTCAGGTTACCTGTTCTAGCAGTGTGTATGTGCATGCACACAGGCACACACCCTTCACATACATATATACTTTCAATTAAAAATGCAAGAACCAAGTATTTTAAAGAACACTATGAGTAGCACATACTAAGTTTTAAATATTTGTCAAATTCTGTAGGCATAGAAGTAATTTTTGACATAAATTTTGTCACTACTATGGCTAAGCTATTATAAGCATAAAACTATTTTGAGTTCTCTATGATATATACTTCTGTACCTGTCTAGCAGATTATCTTACCCTGTATGTATGTGTGTATATATAATGTATATATATGTGTGTGTATATATAATGTATACACACATATATATGGGGTACATATATACATTATACATACATAATGTATATATACAACATTATATATATAATATACACACATATATTTACATATATATGTATATGTGTGTATATATGTATATATGTACATATATATGGACATAATTTTCTCATGAGTAGATCCAGGGTTCCTTTGACTCAACTGGATATACAGTAATGCATTGGTTCAGACTAGATCCTTCTAGAGCTAAACTAAAAGGAGTTCTTTGAAAGACTGTTGATGGATTTCTCAAGCGATAAGAGGACAACTGATTTTGATGTGACCAGAAAGCATCAAAATTGACAAAACAGATTTCCGTCAACATAGGCATTGACCTTTTGTGAACGTGAGCAGGGTGGCCTCACCTTCTCTTTTCTTCTCTCATTATGAGTCATTTTTAGGACCAGGCATTTAGAGCACATATCTCTAGTTTCTGCTAAAATGAGTCTAACAGTTAACACATCGGTACTTATGCTACAGCGTATTATCACCTTCTGAAATAACATAACAGTTTTTTTTAAGCCAAGCAAGATGGTTAAGCTTGAAAATTTAACAAAACCCAAAGATGGAAAATGTAAAAGACCTGTGGATTTTCTTCCATGAGTGGATATAAATGCTAATGAAATGTCCTTAGAACACATTTAAATTAAACCGTGAGCTACCTTCAATGATTATATAAAAGTTGTTCAAGAAGGATTGAAAACTTAACTGCCGCGATGATAAGAAAGAGTTCTAAGGTGCTGGTGGGCCACATGCACAGCTCTGCAACTAGACCAAAGCAAGTTTTCCTTTCTCTGCATATTAATAATGACAGGTGGTGCTGGAGATAATTTTAACCAGATTATGGTGAGCTGTAGTTCTGATTCAAAGACTTTTTTCACTGCTTTACTTGAATTGAGTATGACTGAACACACTTTAAAATGTATTTCTTTCCCGAAAGCATTTGAAGATTTGTGTGAGAGAACTGATGAGGTACTTACTTTTTTTCAAAATAGATACATAAATAAATAAGTAAATCTTTGAAAAACTTAAAGCGCTGATTTTTAAAAGGCATCTCAGACATTTGTGTGATAACTTTTTCTAATTCCTGAATATGAAGATACTTATTAATAGCTTCCAAACAGCTAAGTGTGTGTGTGTGTGTGTGTGTGTGTGTGTGTGTGTATGCATGTAAAGGATGCACAGGGAAAAAAAATTCATCCTTGGTCTTTAAAACAAAGCCTTTCCTAATTGGCAAGATATGGAAATCGTTTTGGCCAAGAAAGAAACTGTCTTTGGTGTTTACATCTTACAAGAAAATTTTTTCTAAGCTGAGCTTTGACTAGCGTCTGCCTCTTGGTCAAATTCTGAGGCATTTGAATCTCATTCAGAAGGCTCATTCCCTCTTAAGGAGGTTTTAAATCAATCAAACCTGTTTCTTTTACTGAATTCATATGTATGTGTATGAGTATGTGTGTGTGTATGTGTGTGTGTTTGTGTGTACATAAGAAAAAAGTATACATTTCCAATTTTGGCAGGCATGTTTAAGGCATAATCACATTTGCTAAAGCAATCAAAAGCAAAAAATATGATCAGAATTCTCAAGATACCAAGTTTAGAAATCAATTAAATCGAGTCAGTGTTAGGACTTCAAATTGACCCAACAAGAGTTTCTTCTTCTAAAGCAATGCTAAGTGCATTATTGTAACAAAGAAAATACGCCCCATGACAGCACCAAGTCATTATATTTATTTTTATTTAACAATCATTTACATCTAGCTTCCTATATTCTGAATATTTTGCAAATGTGTACTCAATCTTCATAACAATGATGTGAGATAAAAACTGTTAGTGCTCCTATTTTATTTTTCTCATACACGTGACATTGAGGCACAGATACCTCAAGTCTCACAGCATATGAAAGGGTGGGCCCTAGATATGAATTTAGGCAAGTTTCTGTTTACAAATATTATTTCTGACAACATCAAAATTCATGTACTTAACCATGATATGCAACTGCCTTAATCAAAGTGTCACCCTTTATACTGAAAGTGCTTTACAAGTACTGAGCCTTGAGACTTCCAGCCACAATTAGATAATCCTGAAGAAGAAAGGTGAGAGCTATATGACTCTGCATTAATTTTTTCCATCAGATTTCCTAAAGTACTTAAAATGCATCCCTTATAAAGCTTTTCAAGGGGTGATGGATTTGATATAATCCTTAATCAAAGAAACGAGAATATAAGAGCTATTGTGGACATAAGTCTTAGTCCACAAACTCAAATCAGGTAGAAATATTCTTCAGTGTTCTGTAGCTTAATTTAGTTTCTAATGCAGAACTTCCCTTTGTGGCCCCACACTAGGTTTCTGCTCTATCCCTAGAGTCTTCTACAGTGTCTGGACACTGGGAGGGAGGAGGGAGATGGGCCATCTGCTCTAGTCCCTGTCTCATACCAGTTGCCAATGAGATGACAACTTTTTCTAGTTCTGAATGTCTCTTCCCTTCCCCTTAGCTTTCTGCTACTTTGTGCCACCTGTGAGAACCAAAAACCTTTTGCAAGGCTGCATATAATTCTTCTGCTTGGAACTACCTGTTTGGTGGTTCCCCAATGGTGGTACTCCTGCATCAGCCCCCAGATAATAATATCTCTTTTCTCCCCCTGCCACCGCCACCTTCTTTTTCTTCTTCTTCTTGTTCCTCTTCCTCCTCCTCCTCCTCTTCTCCTCTTCCTTCTTCTTCCTTTTCTTTTTCTTCTTCTCCACCCCCTTCCCCTCCTCTTTCCCCTTCTCCCTCCCTTCCCCTTCCCCTTCCCCCCCTTCCCCTTCCCCTTTCCCTCCCTCCCCCATCCACCTTCCCTTCTCCTTCCCCCTCCCCTTTCTCCTTCCCACTCGCCATTCCCCGCCCCCTCCCTCTCCCTCTTCTTCTTTTTCTTCTTATTCTTCTTCTTCCTCCTCTTCTTCTTATTCCTTTCTCTCTCTCTCTGTCTCTCTCAATGTTTAGAAAAGAATTCCTGAATTTTCTCCAATTATCTGATCATAATTCCCTGCCAATGCCAATAAATATCCTTTACAAATAACTTCAGTGCTTAAAACACAAAATCAGAGAGACTCTCAGTTTATTTGAGGATTCTGCCCTGCCACACTTTTCCTTTGAAGCAACAAGCACAAAGCCAACTATCTGCTAATGTTGGTTACAGGAAAAGGGAGAAATACTAACCAAGGCATACAAATTTCCTCAGAATGGTTGCCCTTTTCTTTAAGAATGCACGAAGAACTTTTTCTCTAAGGCCAAACTGTTAGAAGTTAAGTTGAATGTGTTTTATCTTAACAGGCATAAGGAGAGTGCTCTGAAAAGAAGAGTATTTATCTTAATATTAGTTACACTGTCAGGTCAGAAAACAATTCTGTTTAAAAAAGAAGCACTGCTCTATTTATCAAGCCAAATTTAAATGGTATACCCAGTATGTGGACCTTTCTCTCTTTAAGGCCATTCTCAAATCAAAGGAGCCAGGGCTCCATGGAGGAATGACTGATTCTAGATGTGCAACAGGGAATACACAAAATAAGCCTGGAGCATCTGGTAGTTTCAGGAAATAAGGAAGTAGTAAAACATGTACACAATCACACACACGTGCATGTGCGCGCGCACACACACACACACACACGGAGATGGGTGTATGTCAAAGGTACATCAAAGACAAAAGAAAGGGCTTTAAATAACCAAAGCTGAAAATATTTGAGCAAGAAAATAAGTAGCATAGTATTAGATTATAACCCAAAGTATAAAGTAAATATCTATAAGTCTATTCTAAGTAAATGACTGAATACATAAATAGATGGGGAAGGAAAGATATATCTCCTGTGCAGAAGTATTCCAAATAATTATTGTAGATATTCTACCCTCACTGAGGTAAGGCATAACTATCCATTCATTAAGTTTGAGCTGCCCATAGTGACTTCTTTCCAAATTGTACAGTATGGAAGTGAGGGGAAAGAGTAATTTTACAGTGGAGAAAACTGAAAAATATCACTTTAGCCAGATGACTAAGGATAATATCAAAGGGGCAAATCACGTTGAAAGCAAGTACTCTTTATACGATGTGATAAGAGTAGCACTTTATCTCTGTTGTCTCCCTCCCCAAAACATAGTACCCTAGTCTAAGCATGAGGAAAACAGACAAACACAAATGGAGGAATATTCTACAAAATATCTGACCAGTACTCTTCAGTACTATACAGGTCATCAAAGGCAAAGAAATCTGAGAAATTATCACAGGCTAGAAGAGCCTAGGGAGACAAGTCAACTAAATGTGGTGTCGTGGATGAGATCCTGGAACATAAAAAGAATATTAGGTAAAATCTAAGGCAATCTGAATAAAATATGCACTTTAAATGTATCAATATTGGTTCATTAGTTATGGGAAACATATCATACCAATGTGAGATGTCAATAATAGAACTGGATATATGGTAACTCTCTTTTACTTTCTTCAAAACCTTCTGGTAAATGTCAAATAGAGTTTATTTTGAGAAATCCAATGGTAACCAAACAATCTCTGGATGGATTGAGTCATGTCATTGAGTTTGACCTGATGTCAGCATCCTTCAGCTTTCACGTGGTGGTGGGATGGGAAAGATTCTGTCTGTGACAATAGTCGAGGCATGAGAAAATGTAAAACTTGAAAGCTTTAATATTTTAAGTTTCTTACTGAATCACTAGTTGGCTTCCATCAATATACAGTTAGAAATTAAATAGAAAATCTAGAAGTTGTGTATTTTCTTAAATGGTTATTTTGCCCCTTAATTTTTATTTATGAGTCTATAGTAGCATACAACTTGGGAGCTTCTGGAGAAATTGTTAATACTGTTAATGAATTTTTTTTCAACCCAGTCATATAAAAGATACTATTACCCAGTTATTAAAAACAAAAGAAAAACAAACAATAACAACAAAAACACATTGAATTCAGATAAATGTATTAAACCTAATTAGAAATAGCTTTAAAAAACTAAAACAAAATAACTAAGTAACAAAATGCATAAGAGCAAACCTTACTCTTCTTAGATGGAATCACAGGGCTGTCCAATGCCAAGACACTAATGCATTCTGCATCAAACAGATTGCAGAGGAAAATATAATCTTCTTTTAGATGCAGTTTAGATTCTGATACCATCCTCCAGCTTGTGAGATCACTTGCTTTTTAGTTCATGACATTACATAGACATTGCTCATACCTTGTTAAATGCCAATTGAGTGTGAGGTAATAAAGTTCCTTTTTATTTTTTTTTTATTTCTTGGAATGTCTGTACAGCACATTGAGAGGCATTTCATTTCAGAGTTTAAAATATTTAGTGAGTGGGTGGCTAACTGCCAACTACTACTTACTACTTAACAGCTCTAAGTGAAAAAATTCTAAAGAGATAAACATCAATGACTCTTACAGCCCCTTCAGGCCAAGGTGTGTAGGTTTCTAAGTGTGTTAGGAAAAGCCTACAGTGTGTGGCAAGGAAATGATATGAGTGAGACATTAAAGAGCAGATAGCAAGATCTGTGCCAGCATTTGACCTTTCAGCTTGCACCTTTAACTTTTTCTTGACAATTATTACTCTTGCTGGTATACAGATCATTTTATAACTTCAAATGCAACTCTAGACTTGTGTTAGTTCCAAGATGTTGAGATGTTATTATTATTACCATTATCAGTTTGTTTTTATTATTAGCTTTACTAGAAGTGGGACGTTGAGGTCTTCTATTTGAATTTGCTTTGGAAAGGTGACTCTAGAGGTATTTTTATTTTTAGGATTGCTTTGGCATTCTTCTATTTGCTATTTGTTGCTGTGTTAATAGAAAAGTGTAATATCCGAAACTGATTGACAGTGTTTGAAATTATTATCCATAACAAATTTCTGAATGTAACTTCAGGAAACCTAGTAAGAATGAAGCTTTACATTCCTTTGTGGAACAAAACAACTGAAATAAGATGTATATGGCCAAAGAAGAGCCTATAGTCAACCCAAAAAGAAGTTCACAGATTTTGTAAACTCTTACTAGGAGTAACACTGGGCACTTAGAAGAGGGTGTCTTCATTCTGAAAGCACAGTCTCAGATTCCTGAATTTCATGCTATACACTATTCCATCTTACATGGAGAAATCATGTAAACAGGAATGGAGGGAAACTATCTTAAGATAACATCTTAATTAAACTGTTTCTTAGTTATTGATTTCCTGGCAGGTCAGAGTTACTGACGTTTTTTTTGTTTGTTTGTTTTTTGTGTGTGTTTTTTTTTTTTTACGGTGGAACACCTAATGAAAAGAAAGAAATTATCTTAAGAATTATGATAATTATATAAGCTAGGAGGAAAAATATTATTACCAGGTTTCAGTTGGCATTAAATGACTCTGGTAATACCCTTGGGTCCCAGATGCTACATTTTTTTTTTAATCAGGGAAGAGTAGACTACACAGTTTATCCCAGCTCTAAAATTATTTTATTCCATAAGCACAGATGTTAGTATTCTCTAAAAAATGACCAGTTAGGAATAGTCTACCAAGAGTAGTTAAATCACTGTCTGTCATTCTCAATAGAAAAAATGTGATTCACTTTAATCTATGACAGTATTATCATTCTCAACCTACTAATACATCCATTGGTCTTAATTCTGTTTTTCAAATCTTTTACACAGACATTTATCAACATTGGAATTTAGACACAAAGTATTTGTTGTTTCAGAGATTACTGAGATATTCTTTTTAAAAATTCTTTTTACCAGGTTTTTGTATTAAAGCAAGTCATGACTAAATTTGCATGCTTGTAAAATTTATTTTCACTTTGAGAAATTTGTTTAGATATTCATTAAGAGAGAAACTTTGAAATCTGTGGATCCTGAGAGACCTGAGTATTTCTACAGATCATGCATACATAACGGGGGTAATATTTATCCCAAGGGGGCAAAAAATATGCTTTTGACAGGTAAGGGGGAATAAAAAACGTAGCTAGTGCAATGGTGTGTGGCCTTATAAAGAGCCTCATTGCATAAACAAATGTATGTATGACTGTGGCATTACAATTTTATAAAGAGAGATTCAAAAAAAACGTTCAAAAAGGTTTCTTAGAAAGATGATAATAAAAGTCCAAATCACTGAAAAAGCAAAGCAATTTAAATGTATTAGATAGTTTTAAACCCTCAAAAATTTATCTGGGTTAGAAAGCAGAGTGCCAAGTCTCTTCCCAAAGCAAATTAAACTGGCTGAGTTATAAACCTCTCAAAAATTGGATTTATAATAAGTATGCAGACAGATCTTTAACTATAGAGATTCCCAAGAAGACCGAGCTACTCTAACATTCTTTGTGAGCCTAATTGAAATTGATTATGGTTGGCACCTTATAATAAACTTTAGTTTAAATGATTTTATCTTGGTTCTAAAAACAGTTTGGTCCCATGTATTTCTAAAATGTGTAGTAAAATTCCTTTATAATTCAATAAAGATAAGAGATCTATAATGTTGGGTTTCTATGTTCAACTTCTTTTTAAAATGCAAACATGAACTAAGCCAAAGGGTAGACCACAAAAGTCATGTCTCTCCATCTTCACCCTATGTGAGTGTGTATGTATACTTGGGAATTTCTTTGGTTTTTCTTTCTTTCAGGCTAAATTCTTGAGAGGACATTTTTTCCTTAATTCTATATTTAAGCAAAACCTCAGGGAGAGTATAACTTGCCATCTTCAGAACTGATTTCATTTTATAAATACATTCAAGAAACTTAAGACTTTTCTGTACTTAAAAACTAGGTTCTGTCATTCATTATTACCAGGTGAAATAATATTTGCTTCTGCTGAAAAAAATGTGTGTGCAATATGTGGTCAAGTAGTTTAATATGGTAGCAATTTACCTTCATGCTATTTATTTTACATGTTTTGCTAATAACAATGGTGATCAGCTATATTCTATAAGAAATGCAATAAACAAATGATAATACCAATTATACTAACAAAGCTTAAATTTTAACAGCTTCATTGTAAAGTGCCTGTATTATAATGAATCTATCAAGTTTCGATGATCATATGATTTATTTTGCCAATATCACTCCATAAGTCATAGCCATGACAGAATAAGATGTAAAGAAAATGTATTTACATCTATATGCCCTTTATTTCACTAAGAGATAATCACATCCAAAAATGTGGGGACTGAGTCATAACATAGGAATTTTGCATAATAGAGAAAATCATATTAGAAAAATAATGAAAAAGTATTATAGTTCATGTTTTCAACCCTGATATTAAGACTTGTATCACACTCTTTTTTTTATTTAAATGAAGATAAAAATATTTCAAGCTTTTACTTTTTATTTCAAACCAAGAAAAAAGATAAACCTGTCAAATTTGTGTTCATGACTAGCAAAAATGGCATGCAGATGAATAAGGAAAATAAGTAAATAGATATGCATAAAAAGATAAACTATGAATAAGAACGTGGTCTTCATATTCTATTCACAGTTAATATAATTGGTTTTTAAATCTATACAAGGACAGACCTAGAAACCATATGAGAATCTTGATTTTTTTTTGGAATCTCCAAGAACATAAAAATTGTACAATTGTGCATAGTGTGTGTGTGTGTGTGTGTATTACAAATAAATTATTTAAAAATTTTAAATAATGTTTTTATATAAGTCGACTAAAATTTGGTAACAAAATACCTTTGTAATGATATAATCAATTGCTGTAGTAAGAAAAAAACACACAACTAAATAGTCATTAAAACTGCAGAGAATACAGAACTTTGCTATGAAATCTTCATTACCTCAGCAGCTTAGTGTAGACTATAGCAATTTTAGATCAGAAAGTCAACAAAAGATATGTCAGGAGCACCAGACTAGAATCACTGGCATAAGTGCACTTGCTAAATGTCTGAGTGACATCTCTGGCTTGTTTCCTTCTTTTTAAAGGAGGAAGTTGGACTGGATGCAGGTTTTTGAAATATTTAGACCCTGGTCAACTTTGAGAAAATTATAAAAGCTATTATACAGGCTGCTCCTCAGAAAACTGTACATATCCTAAAAAAATTCCATTTCAGCAACATTATAGATGTCCTTGAAGTCACTGTTTAGAATCTTCAGGACCATTGGTTCTATGAACTTGGGGTTCAAGAACCTTGAATTGAGATTATATTGAAGATTCATCTATGCAATTTCTTCTTCTTTGTTTCAATGCCAAGTTCATTCTAAGTACCATGGATTGCCTGGCCTTGTATTTTAAAGAAGAGATCAAATGGAATCCTTTTACTTAATTATATTTATGAAACAGAATAGGGCCCAGCTTACTCAAGGACAAGTAAACCAACCAAATTCAAGGGAAAACATACAGACACACACACACAGACACACACACATATAAACATATATTTGTATGTATGTTTGTGTGTGTGTGTGTATATATATATATATATATATATATATATATATATATATAACTATGTTAAACTCTATAGCTCTTGCATGATCAGCATCAGAGACTGGAATGGTTGTGTAATTATGACAACTTAATTTCTGGTTTTAAACTTTTATTTTCTTGATTTATAAAATAGAGTGTAAAACCACCAAGGCAAGACTTATGTGAGATAATACATGCATGCCCACATTCATATATGTGTGTATAAAATCCCTCCAAGGCATGAGTTTTTCATAAGCAAGAGAATATATCCATAAATACATACTTGTACACATGCATGTATGAATAAATATGCATATGTATGTGTATAAATACACATGCATGCATGAATATATACATGCATGAATATATACATGCATGTGTGCGTGTCCTGTTGGGGGTGCAGGATTTAGCATAAATGCTTCCTATTGAAGTGTCCTAAATAAGGTAGCTTCTGTTGTTTTCAGCAAGGTCCCTGCTAGCATATAAAACACATTGTGCATAATTAAAAAAGAGCCCCTTCTGAGTGAATACAAAATACATCAAAAGATACCTGTTTCTCCTGTCTGATACAGGCCAGTACCAGGGTTCAGGACTGGATTTCAGCTCTTACTCATGCCTTGAGCTGGCCATGAAAAAAAAAAGGTCTGCAAAACAGTAAGCTACTGTTGCTCTGGTTCTTGCTGTTTCCTACATGGATAATTCTCAAAGGATGGTCCAGGACCAGGAGCAGCATCACTTGGAAAGTTACTAGAAATGCAGTTCTCAGGCTCCACCTGTCTTACTGAATCAGAAACTTGGACAGAGCCCAGTAACTGTGTTTAAGAAACCCTCTAGGTATTTGAAAAGTTGCTAAAGTTTACGAACCACTGCCCTACATCACACTCCACTCCCCATTACAGCAGCAAATGATAAGCAGTTAATGAAAGCAGACTCTCTCCTTCACCTTCCTCCTTTTCTTCCTCCTACCTGTAGTTCTCATTCAAAAAAAAATTTACCATGAGATGCTGAAGAGAGGTGGGGATATCCATGCATTATAAAAATTATAAATAAATATGTGTAAATAAAATATAGTTAAAATATGTTTTATTATATAAAATATGTAACATGCATCTCAGCTTAATGTTATATGTTTTATTTCTTCTAAGTTTTGCAGCACTAACTGACTCCATTAGAACAGCTAATGTTCTAATTTCATGAGGACCCCTCAGATTATCTCCTGATTTTATGATTTCTGTCTGCTTCTGTCTGAGCCTTTCTCATAAAGCTCTACCAATGCACACCAGGACACTTAGTGTCAAGTTACTCAAGTCCTCATCTATAGAGTAAGTTATTTGGGTAGGATTATAATTTCAAGTTGATACCAAAGTGTCCCTACCATGGTCAGGTGTCCTGTGAAGTATACAGGCAAATAGGTTGATGTCTTGAAGACATGCAAGAGGTATAGTGACCAGGGTCAAGGTGATGACTGACCATAAGCCTTAGAGGTGTGAATTTCTTCCATAAAGCTGACTGGAAGAGATGTGCCTTTATCATTGATTCTGAAACTCCTCCATCCTCAATGAGCTGACTCTAAAGATTGCTGAGTTTCAAGTTGCATTATTGATGTTAGCTCCTGTCCGGTTCTCTTCCCTCTCATCCTTATTTGTTATAAAGAATATAGAGTAATACAAGAGTATAGCTTTAATAATGCAAAAGGAAAGAGATTGAAACATGAGGAGAATGCTGTGTTTTTTCTTTTTTTTTTAATTATACTTTTAAGTTCTGAGGTACATGTGCAGGTCGTGCAGAATTGTTGCATAGGTATACACGTGCCATGGTTGTTTGCTGCATCCATCCCCCTGTCACTGATATTAGGTATTTCTCCTAATGTTATCCCTCCCCAATACCTCCACCCCCTGCTATTCCTCCCCTAGCCTCCCTACCCCTCAACTGGCCCCAGTGTGTGATGTTCTCCTCCCTGTGACCATGTGTTCTCATGGCTCAATACCCACTTATGAGTGAGAAAATGCGGTGTTTGGTTTTCTGTTCTTGTGTCAGTTTGCTGAGAATGATGGTTTCCAGCTTCAACCATGTCCCTGCAAAGGACATGAACTCATCCTTTTTTATGGCTGCATAGTAATCCATGCTGTATATGTACCATATTTTCTTTATCCAGTCTATCATTGATGGGCATTTGGGTTGGTTCCAAGTCTTAGCTATTGGAAACAGTACCGCAATTAACATACATGCGCATGTATCTTTATAATAGGATGATTTATAATACTTTGGGTATATACCCAGTAATGGGATTGCTGGGTCAAATGGTATTTCTATTTCTAGATCTTTTTGGAATCACCATACTGTCTTCCACAATGGTTGAACAAATTTACACTCCTACCAACAATGTAAAAGTGTTCTTATTTCTCCATATCCTCTCCAGCATCTGTTGTCTCCAGATTTTTTAATGATTGCCATTCTAACTGGTGTGAGATGGTATCTCAATGTGGTTTTGATTTGCATTTCTCTAATGACCAGTGATGACGAGCATTTTTTTCATGTTTGTTGGCCACATAAATGTCGTCTTTTGAAAAGTGACTTTTCATATCCTTCACTCACTTTTTGATTGGGTTGTTTTATTTTTTTTCTTGTAAATTTGTTTTAGTTCTTTGTCGATTCTGGATATTAGCCCTTTGTCAGATGGGTAGCTTGCAAAAATTTGTTCCCATTCTGTTGGTTGCCGGTTCACGCCAATAATTGTTTCTTTTGCTGTGTAGAAGCTCTTAATTTTAATTAGATCTCATTTGTCTATTTTGGCTTTTGTTGCCATTGCTGGCACAGATTGGAAAATTGGATAAAGAGTCAAGACCCATCGGTGTGCTGTATTCAGGAAACCCATCTCATGTACAAAGACACACATAGACTCAAAATAAAGGGATGGAGGAAGATTTACCAAGCAAATGGAGAGGGAAAAAATTAGGGGTTGCAATCCTAGTCTCCAATAAAAGGGACTTTAAACCAACAAAGAGTTAAAGACAATGAAGGGCATTACATAATGGTAAATGGATCCATGCGAAAAGAAGAGCTAACTATCCTAAATATATATGCACCCAATACAGGAGCACCCGGATACACAAAGTAAGTTCTTAATGACCTACACAGAGACTGACACTACCACACAGTAATAGTGGGAGACTTTAACACTCCACTGTCAATATTAGACAGATCAACCAGACAGAAAATTAACAAGGATATCCAGGACTTGAACTCAGATTTGGACCAAGTTGACCTAATACACATCTACAGAACTCTCCACCCCAAATCTGCAGAATATACTCTCTTCTCAGCACCACACCACACTTACTCTAAAACTGACCACATAATTGGTAGTAAATCACTCCTCAGAAAATGCAAAAGAACCGAAATCATAACAACCAGTCTCTCAGACCACAGTGCAATTAAATTAGAATTCAGGATTAAGAAACTCACTCAAAACTGCACAACTACATGGAAACTGAACAACCTGCTCCTGAGTGACTGCTGGATAAATAATGAAATGAAGGCAGATATAAAGATGTTCTTCAGAACCAATGAGAATGAAGACACAACATGCCAGAATCTCTGGGACACAGCTAAAGCAGTGTTTAGAGGGAAATTTATAGCACTAAATGTCCACAGGAGAGAGCAGAAAAGATCTAAAATGGACACTGTAACACCACAATTAAAATAACTATAGAATCAAGAGCAAACACATTTAAAAGCTATAGAAGACA